>JAAAKQ030151353.1:0-12953 GCA_010016005.3 Zanna intricata
CATATAATTAAATAGTTCATTAGTCAACAGTTGTGTATCGCTAACTTTTACAGCGATTATTAAAAATGAAATCATTGCAGTATTTTTAACATTAGCTGAATAAAAACATCATGATATTTTTACTTCCTTGTACTAAGTAAAGGAACTTCAAACCAAACTCAAAAATGATTAGCAGTAGGATGTTGAAATTTTGGATTTCGGATTGTTGTAACATCTAGTTGTGCCCTTTCCATTTGATTCCAATCGACTGCACCAAAAGTGTCCCAAAAAAGCCCAAAATCCAAGAAAATTTTGATTTTGGACTTTTCCATAACTGCAATAATAAGTCCCCATTGAGAGCTTTTCAAAGATATGTCATAAGTGGTACTTACTTTCATTGCTTTCGGAGTTATAGCCAAACCAAATTAAATTTCAATGAAATATTTGGGCTTGCAAGGCTTACAAAGCACATCGGTTTGAATCTGAGATATATCTTTTTTAACTTGAATTTTTGTTTTTAATTTAAATGTATTGATTTATTAATAATTATTAACCTCCGATTGTAAAAAAAAGTTTTACGATAAATAATATTTCAGTACAATAACAATAAAAAAATATGAAAAAAAATCAGAAATTATTAGTGAAAAAAATTTTTATGTACTTTTCATTTTAATTAAAAACTGTTTACATAGGTTAATAATTATTAATAAATAAATATATTTAAATTAAAAAAAAAAAAATTTAAATATATATGCACGTGAAGTGGAATTTGAACCAATGTGTCCATGGTAACGGATCCGACACTTTCTCACTTACACAACTATTTGAGCAATGAGAAACAAAATTAATATCGTAATTAATATAATATGCTGATACAAATCATTTCTACTTACATGTACCAGTATTTTAAACAAAAGTAGCAGTCAAGGTCTTTTGGCATTGCGTTGCTGTGATTCATAAAAATACTCTTTTATACGCGTTCAATTTGTTCCTAACAATTATTGACTTTGGATACAGTGAAAGATTCGTATGACCCGAAACAGCGAGTCTAATTTCGACAGCTAACTGATTTGGGCGATTTGAATCATAATGATTCGTTTCTCCCAACCCTAAACTGAACATCCAATATAAAACCGATGGCGAAGCCCAAACGACAAATTAAAGATTACATACTATAAAACCGAGGACGTTAATATGGTAAACCGATATGGAATTAGATTAAGATGATCACAAAATTCATAGTTGTATAATGCCATCAGTATTAATACTATTACTACCAATATTTATTGTAAATTTAAATATAATCAAAAATATACAATGAATTAATGGACAAGTTTCTTCAGTAAATAGTTAATATTATAAAATTAATAATATTATGAGTAACTGACCAAAATAAACAGGTTTATCGCATTTAGGACAATTCGGCATGTTGACAACAGCGAGCGGATCTTCCACTACAAATATAGCCGACGCAGCAACATACACCGCAACCGGCTCGACAGTACAATATGCTATGAACTCAAACGAAATCCAGTTATCTTTTGGCCTTGTAACGTCCCCCTCCATACCAACTAACTATACCATCAACAGTTTACCCTACTACAACCTGACTTACCAATAACACGTGTTGTTCGTCAGTAGTTTTAAAATTTATAAGAAGTAGATTTAACATTATCTTACACTATCCCATTTTTGGACTTAATAAATTAAATTAAAATATCTATAATTATAACTAGATCTTGTTTGGATTTATAAAATGAGTGCTTCTAATGTAATTTTTTTTTTAATTAAATCAGAATTTGCAATATTCAACCAATATAAAAATAAATTATTAAGTTTAAGAAAAGGATTGTAATAAAATTCCAAAAACACAAAATACGTGATGGTAACTACAAAATATCTCTTTAACAGTTAACCACTTCTTCAAAAATAGTAAAAAAACTAAAGATTTTTTTTTTGTTTAACCTCCAGAACCACCATTAAGGTATATCTTCAGAGGATGGGATGAGATGAATGAATTGTAGCATGTGTGAAAAATGCCATGCCTGACCGTGACCTCTGGATGAAAGGCCGAGACGCTACCACTCGCGCCACGGAGGCCGGCAGGAAAAAAAAATGGTTATAAATATATATATTGTATTCTGCTCTGTACATTAAAATATTACATACTGATTGTAAATTGAATGGCAATCTCTCGGAAGATGATACTTTCTCTTTTTCTGTTTAGCCTCTAGAACTATCATAAGATTCATCCTCTGAAATAATAACTAAAGAGGATGAATGAGGATGATATATACTCGTATGAATGTGAATGTGCTCTTTTACAATCTCAGGTCGACCACTCACAAGAAGTGTGGTTAATTGAAACCCAACTGCCAAAAAACACCGGCATCCATGATCTAGTATTCAAATCCATATAAAATTAACTAACTACCTTTACTAGGATTTCAGCCTTAGAATTCTCTACCTTTAAATCAGCTGATTTGTGATGTCACGTTAACCACTAAACCAGCCCAGTGGGTGGAAATGATTCTACTGCCAAAAATAACAAAAACATTCAAACCATAGGTCAGAAAACTGTTCATTAGTGAGTTTCAGCTCGCGAAACATTTAGCCCTGCTTTCTGCTTCTCTATGAAATTAAACTGTACTAAAATTCTTGGGGTAATTGAAGGGTAAATTTGGTGCTTCCATAAGGTTTTTGATCTAAGAAACTGAATAACAGTATTCCTGTATCCTATCTACTTAAATTTTAAGAAAAATGAAGTAAAATGCGAAAATGTTTTGTCGGAAATACACTTTTTTAGGTTTGGAGCAAAACATAACATTGTTAATTTACCAATAAACAAACAAAAATTTCTAGTTAACTTTGTAGAGAATTTATGTATATAAGGTTTATTAAAATTAAACACAAATTTGAGAAGTTCAACTTTATTTTGAAACAAACGCAGGAAAGCTGAATTAAAACAGGACAAGTTACCATCTTAAAAGAAGATTACATAACTTAAAATAAAATAAAAAAACTAGAATAACAATGAATAATGTTTTAATAGAAATAAATATCTTTGACCATAGTAGAGCTAAACTTGCAGAATTTGTCTTGTGAAGTATTATATTTGAAGTGTTTAATTATATGCGAAATAAAAAGACCAAGAGAAGGAAAAAAGAAAAGCTGGAGGCATTTGATATGTGGAAAAGGGAAGGTAGAGAAATTTAAATGCATTGAGTGTAAAATGAAAAAACTGTTGAGAATAGAAGCGTATCAGAACAATATTCAGAACAGAAAAGTTTGACAAGAATATATCATTTTCTATACTTTCTGCATTATCCGAATCCTAAATATCTCCCTGATGTTCTCTTTCCTTTCCCTGTTCTTTTCTGCTTTACTTAACAATATTCAAAGAAATTTCATCTTTATATATATTATTTTTAATTAGTTTCTTCTGCCTAATAGACTTTCCCTGTAGACTTTAACCTTAACTTTTATATTGCTTCTCACAATTTACATTGCTTTATTGGTCATAATAACTATTTTTAAGTAACACTATGAGGTTTTAAATGCAACCTAAAAATAAATTTAATAAATATGTTATTTTTTAACAATTTAAATCACATTTTTTTCATTCTAGTAGCCAATTTTAGTAAACTGGTGTGATGTTCCCCAGCATCAGCTGATATTATTGTTGACAGTTCTTATAAATTTGACAAAGCGTGGTCAAAAACTGTGTAATAAGTTTTTGTTCTTTAACAACTACTTACATACTTTGTAAACATGTGTGGGAATTGGTTTGATATGTAAAAATGTTTGGTCATTTTCACTGTCTCTTTTTTTTTTTATTTACATGATCACTCATATTACCATCATTGAAGCTGATTCCAAGTAACCAATGTAGAACATTGTGCAGTCAATTCTACTCCTACATATTCATTCAGGAGTATTGTATATGGTGAATATCTTCCTTTTTTTTTGTTTTATAATAAATTTGTTTTGTTTACTGCTCTGCAGATTGCATTGTAACAAGATTCTTTTCTTTTTTTTTTAATTTATGAGCTATTTTCTCTGAATCTGTTTAGTTTTGTTAATGGATTATTACAGATAAAAATTGAAGAAAATTGCTTACAAATTATGAAATGTGGAATTTTCTTTTCTTTTATACATATGTTTCTCCTCCTCTTTTATTCCACTCTAATTTGTTTCAATACAACTCTTCCCAATTCTTTTTTTTTAACAGAATCATTTACTTGTGTTTCTGGGTTTGTTTTTTGGTGTTTTTATTATTTACCATTTAGAAACATTGCAATTACAACTTAATTCACTTTTAAGTACAGCTGTACTGTCGACAATCAGCATGATTGCACCTAGCAATTAAAAAAAAACTGTCTGAACTGGACAAGAGAAAGGGTATCGCAGACAATGCTAACAACACCAGGTCACATGCATCTTTAATGACCCATCAGAAATTGAGAGAACTTGACGGGAAGGTTTTAATGCATCCACAGTATAGCCAGGACCTGGCACCGACATACTATCATCTGTTTCTGTCTCTGCAGAACTCCCTGAATGGTGCTAAGCTAGTTTCAAGAGAGGCCTGTGAACACTATGAGTCAAAATTTTTTGATCTGAAACCAAAGAAATCCTATAGCGATGGGATTATTGTGTTGCCAGAAAAATGGTTCATTATCTGAAAAAATGGTGCATATCTGGTTTTATAATATTATTTCCCAATGACAATAAATAATGAATTCTCCATTTTAGCCTCCAAAAGCTCAATACTTTTTAGACAATCTATATTATTGCCTCCAATCAATCTTATTAGTCTGTAACAAAATATCTGAAAATAGTTCTGCTATTTTATTAATAAACCTAAGTAATTTTTAAGTAATTTAAAAAAAAAAGAAAAAAAAAAAGAATCTCGTTACAATGCAATCTGCAGAGCAATAAACAAAACAAATTTATTATAAAACAAAAAAGATCTCCTTTTTTTTAATTGGGAATATAATTGCTTCTGAAAAATTATTGGAAACTTACCCGTCTCTAAAATGTAATTAAAAAATTTGGCCAATATTTTCCTGAAATCCTTTGGTACTGCTTTGTAAAATGCTAAGGGTACTCTATACATGTCTGAGGCTTTAATTTCTTTTGCTTTCTGCAAAACATTTAATTCTACCTCATCAACTTGAGAATCCATAGCCTCATCTATTCTAAATGGTAACGCATATGCACCTGGAATTGCCCCTCTTCCCATAAATAGTAAATTACAGAAATATTGCACCCATTCACTTGCTGTAAATTCCGCCACCCTTTTTAAATATCTTAACTCTTTCCCAAAAGATCCTTGAATCCTGAACTTAAGAAATTTTTTCCTTACCTCCCTTTAAAAAAAAAATTTCTTACACAGACAAGATAACTCTTTCTTTCTTCCAAATAAATAAGGCATGTTCCTACAATATTAACTTGTCTATATAAATTTAAACAAACAAAACATTTTTTCAGTGTCTTAAAGCACTCTCAGTTGAACCATTTCTGTTTCCTGAATTCTTTAATATTTGCCTATTTAAAAAATTTTCCCCCGTAGCCTCATAAACCACACACAAAATCTTTTCACCATCCTGATCACTTTTCCAGACAAAGCCATACCCCATGTCAAATTTTCTAATGCATGCTTGTACTTTACTGTGTCAACTGGAGGCAACAACCAGTTTTTGTTTGTAGTTGGTTATTGTCATTGTAATCTCACTTCAATGAGCAAGTGATCTGATAAATCTGCGGAAATAACTTGAAAATTGTTAACTGTTGATTATGATATGTAGCATAAATCTACAACTGAACTTCCCATACCCCCAGTAAAACTCCATTCATCCCTTTTATCATTCCCTGTTTTCCCATTCATCTGACACAAATCAAACCTCTTAACATAATTTTACTTTACACCTCCAAACATCAACCACCTTATCCTTTAGAACACCTAACAACATTTACATTGAATTCACTCTCCATTATTTCAATTGACAGTACCTGTAGATCTCTGTTTTACTACTCAAATACCCTAACTAAACAACATAACAGTTTTTAACAATATTTTCTACAAAACTGCATAATCTTTCAAAATCATCCTCTCACATCCCACTATTGCTTAAGTAAACCAGTACCTCATAAATAACATATCATAACCAAATGTAACTGTGACAGCCATCCCCCTTCCCACTGCTTACAAAAACTACAATTTAGATACTGAAAATAAGATTTTTATTATAATTAACTATAATTATTATAATTTTTATTATAAATTAAGATTATAATTAACTAAATGCAAACACAGTAAATCATAACAGGCTACGCTGATGAGCAAGCCTACTGCACTACATTCTCACTCAATTAAGTCTAGAACTCTGAATTAAAATTAAATTTACAAAATTTGAGAAAATTTGTATTTAAAAAATGTGAAAATTCTGCATTTAATTATTGTATTAATTAGCTTTCGACGAGAATGTTGGACAAATTATTTAATTATGTATTATAATGTTCAATTATACAACAGCCAGTTTTTTAATTTATAAAAATCCTTGCAAATGTTAGAATTTTAATGAAAAACAACTGTTTACGTGAAGCCAGCAAAGAAAGATTTGGTATTTCATTTTTGTATCCCGTAAACTCATTAACTACTTGAAATAAACCCAATTTCTTTTTTTTAAATTACATTTTTATAGAATGTAATTTTATATTTTGGGTCCCATACATAAGCATAATGCATATTCAACAAGGATACAAAGTTTTACAATTGATTAAGATATTTAAAAATGAAACATTGTGTAATACATGAAACTCTCAAACATTAAAAAATTAGAAATGTACAGAACATTTCCTAAAAATATTTTCTAGAATATAATCTATTCAGCTCTTCATGGTACTACTAGTACCATTGGAGATATGGTACTACTAGTAAGTAATAGCACTCATCTTAAAAGTGGTAAGAAAACCAATTCATTCATACTTTGTCAAAAAGTTGGTGTTTGTGTATTTCTTAAAACTTTTTTTATAAGTATTACAAATGGTGAAAACAAAGGTAAGGATTATTATAAGATTTTATGTTACAGTGTTACACCGCTATATATTATAATGGATTCTGTTCCTGTTTCCTGTAATTTAAGTAAAAAGGATTCATTTGCATGTCTTTTATGTGAAGAAAATTTAAATTTAAATATTCCGACCACAATAACAACAGCAAGAAATAGAGCCAGTTGTATAACAGAAGCAGCTGCTTTAAATCCACTCCAAAAAGGCAAAGTAAAATATTTCTTCAGATCAAAAGGTCATGGTTTTATAACTCCAGAAATTGGTGAAGAAGAAATATTTGTACATGTTTCAGACATTGAAGGTGAATATATCCCAATACCGGGTGATGAAGTTGAGTATAGGCTATGCCCAATTCCGCCAAAATTAGAGAAAAATCAAGCAGTACAAGTTAAAATTCTTAATTGTACTCCAGAAAATCATTTAACATGGGATTCACCTCTTGAAGACTTTTCTAATTTGGCCAATGAACATCGAATGAGCCGTGGACATAGTAGAGAAATGTGCTTCCCACAATGATGAGTTATATTTTGTATGTAAAAGTTTATGTATGTTGTATAAAAAAAAAATAAAACGGTATAATTTTTTTTAAATTAAATTTTCAGACAGCTGGAAGTTGCGAGTGTTTTATTTGATATGATATTACTAATTTTTAGGGATTTGTGTCTCATCCTTCATAAAAGCAGACTAATATTTTTTATTTATAAAGCATTTTGAATGATTATATTTGTACAAAGAAACCTAAACAAAACTTGTTCTTGTATTATGTGTTACTGTCTGTTCCGGCACTTATTTCTTCTTTAGTCTTCTAACATCTCTTTTCCTCTGGGTTTTTGTTTTCTGGCTAGGATTGGTTAAAGTTATACCATTCTATTAAGATGTTTACTTGTCACAAGCTCTTAATTCTTTTAATGAGGGAAGATATCTATCTGCACCTCTAACCCAAATGTTCTCATTTCTTAATTGATCTTTACCAATAGGAGAAATTTAATTTCTACTGCCTTTCTTTCTATTCATCCAAGGCTCATTACCAAATACCATACTAAGAAAGCCTATTTTATAAAATTTTATTCTAGTGTCTTGTCTAAGTCTTGAATCTCAGCATCCTATGAATTGTTCCACAAATTAAATTAAATTTTCCAATTTTATTTTCAATATCCAGATAATCTAGGAAACATCACAACCCAAGTAATTAAAATGATTATTTTTTCAAATAATTTATTTTTTATTATAGTTTCAGTCCTTACAGAGGATTTCCCTTTAAAAGCCATAAATTTAGTTTTAGCAACACTCTTTCCTTTTGTTGTTCTTGTGAAGACAAATTACAGAAACAATCTTTATTAGTGATTCTTATTTTGTGGGAAATAAGTACTTTATGTTAAAATTCGTTTAGATAATGAGCTGGTCAGAGACAACATGTTTGCCCATTTAGTCAGACTTTTAGCATTTACTTGAATGGCAAACTTGAGTACTATGTGGTAAAAATTAGGCTTGTGTTTAAAACAACACACACCCATTAAATCATAAGTACAGCTTGTGAAATATAGGAGTTCTATTGTAAAGGATAAACAAAGGTTAGCAGAGTGTTGAAGAACAGGAGAACAGTATTTTTACAATCTTTTCTTCTCATTTTGCATGATACAGATAATCAGTTCAAGGACTGTAATTTTATGTGCATAAATAATGCCCACATGTAATATGTTACATACATATTTAGTATGTATTTAGAATACATAACTGCTACACACCTATCATTATAGATATTGAATAAAACAAAGAACAAAACAAAATAAAATGTAGTAATAGAAAATGCAGAATGATAGCAGAAATCAAGCAACAATCTCACAAAAAATTAACAAAAATTGTTTCAATACATTATAAATAAAAAAATTACATTGTATGTCACTTTTAATACCACAAAAAAGATAAAGATCATAATGACAAACAATGAAAATACAATAAAGACACAGCAACCCACAAATTTACAAATTAAATTATGGAAGCTATTCAACTAGATAGACCATGAAAAAAACAAACATTAGCAAATTACTAATTGTTTTGATTCTTTTTGATAATTGTTATTTGGCAAATATTTTTTCATTATTGGGATTGCTTATCTGAGATCTGCAATTTTAATATTTTATTAAGAATCCTTGGATATACAGATCATATTTATTACTATAGAGAAATATAAAGGATATAAATATAAAGGATAAAGATTGTACATATTTATTACATGTACAGTAGTAATAAATATGAAAAGGAGTTTTAAATTTTTCATTTTTGGAACTTTATAAAAAGTATAGATATTTTTTCTGATGTTTTATTTTTAATGAATTTAACCAAAATATAGCCAACAGATAAAAGTGATGGACATTTTAAAATTATGGCTCAATAAATAAATTTATAATATTTTCTAAAATAATTATTTACTTTAAAAAATTATTTTATTGTTATTTAATAAAATTGGAGGATGGGTATGGAATTGGAAAATATTTAAATTTCCATGATATAATCTTTGTATGGTGTTTAAAACTCTTATGTAAACTAGTTGGTCTAAATATTTTTACCTACAATAATTTGATATAAATATTTCTCTGACTACAAGAAAATGCAAAGATAATTGTATGATTTATTATCTTGCACATTACTGTAACAGAATTGATATAGAAAAAATTCAGAATTTCAATTTTTAACTAAACTGGATGTTTGGATCTTTTACTAAATTTTCTTTTTTTTGTATAGTAATTTACTTTTAATGGTTTTAACCAAAATTTAACACACAGGTAAAGTTGATGGACACTTCAAAAAATTATCTATTATTATTATTATTAAATTCTACTGAAAGCACTGTAATTATAGCTGCATATTCTAAGGAAATATCCGCATAATTCCATTTCTTTTTATTAAATCAATATATATTGTTTTCCTATTCTGAAGATAAAATAATCCGTTTGCCAAATATTCAGGTGGAAAATATTCAAGAAGAGATCATAAGAAATATAAGAACATAAAATTCTTTGAACAGGAGCAAGTATTATTACAAGTCTAAAAGACAGGTTTAAAACAATTATAAAAGAAGCAAGTAAATTAAAGACAGGTATTGCAGAAGGTAAAGTGAAAAAATTAACAATATTTTTTTATCAGTAAATAAAAGAATAATTAAAATCAAAGAATGGTAATGCACAAAATAATAAATAAATATGAATCAAAGGAAAAGAGTATATTACAAGTATCAAGTGATTTTTTTAGGTGCAATAGATTAAAAGCAAAAGCTCACTCCTACAACAGTCCTATCTGTTAACAATGTTAACTCCTATAACAGTGTACTTTTTATTAAATCAATCTCATCAGCAGAAAATGAAGACATAAAAAAAATATATGAAGAGATTAATGATATAATCATGTGTGTAAAATGAGAAAACAATTGACTGTAATGAAAGACCAGAATGTCATAGAAGGGAATCAGGAAAGGAAAGAAGTGAATATGCTAATAAGATTTATAAATTACTATATTCAAAAAAGAACTACACCAGACAGTTAACAAAATAAATTTGAAAACAACATAATGCTAAACAGGCATTAATAAAAAAACTTATAATTTTTAATTGTGTTCCTTTATTTTGGAATGAATACAGAAACGACTGACAACATATGAAATGAACAAACAAGAAATATAATGAAACAAACCTGCTTCAGAATAACGAAGGGAAAGAATAATAATGTGAAAAAGTAGAGAAACTATAGATAAAAATTGCATATTACTCTCTATACAGCATCACTGTAAAAAAAAAATCACGTTAATGTGACTAAATCTAATAAAATATCTCCTGTTCTTGAAAATGGCAAAGATAAAACTAATTCTGTTGAAAGAGTGGACATTTATGAATTAATTTGTAAAAATTATTCAAAATTTAGGATGTATAGGTGTTAAGACACAGGTTTCATTCCCTCTTTTAAATTTAAAAAATAAAAATTTTCCCATTTTTTGTTACTCTATAGATTCTCACTTATTTTGTTACTCCCACTATGAATTACTCTAATGCTCTATTTTTAGTCAATCTTGTCCCATCCTTCAAAGATCCAACATGCGTTTATTATGAATGTATAATTAATTAATAGAATAATGTTTTTTATATATATATATAAAACAGAATTTATATATATGAGCTTTTAATTCATATATATATACATATATATTTATGAATTAAAAGTTCAAAGATTATAATAAAAATAATTTATATTCCAAATGAAATAAAGAATTTTATTTATTTGAATGACTCTGCGAATAATAAATATTTAGAATAATTAAACCTTAATGAAGTATTGAACAAGGTGACATATTCTTCGACAGTAGGACAAACCAAAAGAATGATTAAAACTAGAATAATACATGAATAAATAAAAAAAAAAAAACTGTAGTAAAGCAATACCTCTAAATTATGAATTACTTATTACTTTGGTTTCAAAATTAGCTAGAACAAGGGTTTTAAAAAAAAAATGTATGTAATAAAATGGAATTAAATAGCTGGGAAACTTACTTTATCATTAATGACGTAGAAATTTAATTGTAGAATAACACAAAACCAGTATCTAAGGATTTTAAATTTATTAAAAATCTTTTAGTAAACATTTTCTCTCATTTAATCACAGAACCTTCAATTATTCATAGTCTTATATTTTATTTATGGGAAGGGGGATATTTGATTGCTTTAAAGTTATTGCTATATCATCTACCCTTTCTGAGATAAATTTTTATATTATCCAATCGACAGGAGTATGTATTAGGTTGTGGAGAAACCACAGGTGAGTATTCTAGGTGGGTGTTTTAAAGCTAGATTTACCTTTTTAATTGTATTCTCTAAAATAATAGTCATTTGTATGTTTTAGTTTTATACTAAAAGCACTGTTAGAGATGTAAATTTGACAAAATTTCACGAGTATTGTTTATTAGTCAATGTTTATTATTATTTCTTAACTATCTTTGTACATCTTTTACTTAATATCTAATACTGGTGACGAATTGTTTTAACAATTAAAATTCAAAAAGCTTTTGGGACACAGATGTCTGTTCCTAATTTGTACTTACAGGAAGCAGTTAAATAATTAACTATTTTGAGAATAGATTACCTACCTAAGAAGGGAAAATAAAGATGTTAAGAAGCTGGTGGATGGTTCTTAAAGCAGGATGGTTTTAGCAGTGACCTAAAATAACAACCCAATATAGTGGTTTATAAAATTAAACCTAATGTAGGGGGGAACAGTGAATCACAAGGATTTCAGTGAATCCATGTGATTCACTATAAATATATGGGATATTTGGAAAGAAAATTATTGTCAATCATAACACGTAAGAACATCTCATACATAAAGAACACAACAAAATAACTTGTAAAAACAAAAAATTTGTCCCTTGAAGAAAAGGGTTGAAAGATTAAGCGGAAAACTTGATCAAAAATGGCTTTTGAGAAAGAAAGTGAAAGATAAAAATTGAATATTAATGAAGTTTTGTAATTGAATAACTTTAATGGGAAAACATTTGGCATAGAATTACTTTTACATCCCACAATCCTATGGGCTTGATTTCATCAAAATTAAGTTTGTTGACTAAAACACCACAAAAAATTACCAATCTACATCAAAATAAAACTAAATTTATACAACTTTGCCAAAAATGAAAAATTTCATTATTTTAAAAATATATACATTAATTTATTTAAATTAAACTTCATATAGTCCATATTTCCTCTGACCAAAAATTTAGCTTCTCTGTATTTTTTTTCACCCACTCTAAATTATAGAATAAAAGAATAAATTTGGAAAAAAGTAAAGGTAAGAATGTTTTTTATATTCTGTACTTTGCAAAATGGCTGAAAAAAACATAGCAAAGCTATATATATATA
>JAAAKQ030151364.1:0-12952 GCA_010016005.3 Zanna intricata
ACTGGCACTGGATAGGGAATCTTGGAGAGCTGCATCAAACCAGTCAAATGACTGAAGACAAAAAAAAAAAAAAATTATTTAAAGTAGCCCCTAGTATCACCACACCCGCGCGAATGAAATACGGTGTGCGCGCACGTTTTAGTTAGAATTATTGAATTAAGTAAACAAAATATAGTGTATTTTAATAAAATTATAAATATTTTAAATGAATTTGTGTTTGTATATCTATGTGTGTGTGAAAGCATAAGAAAAAAGCTGCGTGATGGGAAAGTCCTATAACTATGTTGTCAGCTTTTTTTTATTATTTGTATTTTCCAATATTCAAATTTATGGATATTTATGTTCATTGTTTATCAATGGTTATCTTTTTTTTTTCTGTTGCTGTTCTATTTAAAGTTAATGATTTAATTAATTATTTTGTTCTATTACGTACCCTGTTTCATTAATGTAAAGATGTTTAATGACATTTTTAAATTTTAAGGTATTTCATAGTTACTAGTATGTATCTTATATTTATTCATGTTAATTGTTTTTGTACTCGTTGAAGATTATCAATGGATGATCTTATTTCAAATGGTAGACTCTCGTATGATTTACGTTTAGCTTCACTATAGAAGCTGATTGCAAATAAAGGAATTCAGCAAAAAAAAAAAAAATTAAGGGAAAACATTAGTTCTAAATAAATTCCTTGATTTGAAATTAACCAATGTTTATTATTTTCTGTAGTATTGCAAATTAAAATTTTATCAATAATTCAAGAAAGTAATAATGTAGTGAGCCGTAGTCAGGAATGTATATCCCATTTAAAATGATACGAAATTGTTTGTTTTTTAATATAGCTTATGAAGACCAACATTGTAATGAAAGAATGAAAGGAACGGAATTGAATTTTGGCTTACTTCGTTTAGGATACCTCTCTTCATTCTACTGAAGGATTATTTTTTTGATCTGTTCAATTTTATGTGCAAATAAATTTGATAGAATCTATCGTATTATAGGCAGAGGATGTTATTTGTTTGCCTTTTCTTAAAAGAGGAATCCTTTAGTAATCATATACTTTATTTCTTCAATCAAAAAGTCATATGTTGGAACCGAATTTTAAAAAAAAATTGCAGTCGAGTAAAATAATCTCTTTTTCTTAAAAAGTTAAATCATGGAAAAATGTATGGGTTTTTTTTTTGTATAAGGAATCTTTGTTGCACTCAAAATTTTTTTGTTCTGTTATTTAATGTACAGCATTTTAACATTACTGATAGGATTCTTTCTTTTACTTTACTTTCTTTTTCATTACTTTCTTTTTCTGTTTAGCTTCCGGAACTACCGGAAGGTATTACATCAAAGGATGAGTGAAGATGATATGTATGAATGTGAATGAAGTTGTAGTCTTGTACAATCTCAGGTCGACTACTCCTGAGAAGTGTGGTTAATTGAAATCCAATCACCAAATAATACCGGTACCCACGATCTAGTATTTAAATCCAAATAAAATAGTGATTAAAATACTGATTAGTGGTTTGTAATTTCTTGTACAGTTTTTGTTAATAAATTAAATAATGTAATACATTTTTTATACATTATTATTAGTATATCATCCGCAAAATGTATGCTTAATTTTTACTTTAATATAACTTGAATTTTAAAGCTATATTAAAAGGGAAAAGTATGGTATTTACTTCTTGCTACGGGCATTCAACATTATCCGATATCGACAACACGGTACATATTCTACTATTTCGAAATCATTTGTAGAAGTTTTTTGCAGTTTAAAATAATGTCAGTCCATGTTACAGTTTGATCCAAGGTCTTCAGACATTTAGTCAGATCTCGTTTTTGCTTGGTTATCTTGCTGTAAATCTATTCGATGATTATATGTTTGTTTCAATAGCAACACCACATCTTCCACATATTTGAAATTCAGTCAGATGAAGCTGTATAAATATTGTTGCGCAATTATATGACCGGTTCTGATTCTGATCGTGAATGTCTGCACTCTTCTTGTCACTTCTTTGTAAACCATTAAATCTTTTGGTTTTTTTCTGTATGATATATAATGTTTTGCCTTTCAAGGAGGATTTCCAGCTTTCCACCAAAAGTTTATTGAAGATTCCTCTGCCTTGAATCAAAATTATTGTCATTATTAGCATCTTGTCTGGCTTAGGTTCTGTGCAACCAATTTATCTGCCACTTTTGCCTGCTACACCACAGTGTTCTGGAATCCACTAGAAACTAAATTAAAATTTTTTTTTTTTATAAAGAAGATCATGTATTTCCTTAATATAGCGGAAAAAAAATGAGGACTTATAGTTAGAGATTGTGTACAGGATATTTTCGAGTCGGTCAAATGCATATGTCACCCTGTGACATATCTGTACCGCTGCGAGTATAGATATTAATTCAGTTTCAAGACTAGATGAAGATAGAAAAGGTACCAGATATTGCATATTTAGGTTAGGAATTTAGACCCGGAACCTGAGAGACAATTATCAATCCTAAATGAACTATCGATGTAAATGTGAAGAAAATTTTCAAATTTTCATTCTATCATTTCTGTAGAGCTTTGACTCAAAAATTCATTGTTCTTTCGCTTTTTCAGTTTTTTTTTTTTTTTTTGGTTTCACCTCCGGAACCACCGTTAGGTTATATCTTCAGAGGATGAGATGAAGGAATTGTAGCATGTGTGAAAAATGCCATGCCTGACCGGGATTCGAACCCGGGACCTCCGGATGAAAAGCTGAGGCGCTACCATTCGGCTACTGAGGCCAGTTTTTTCAGTTGATCTGGAAGATTAGTGTTGGTGTTAGGGCTGGTCCAGAACCACGGAAGGATAGTATGTATCGGCGGAATATTTTCAAGATACGTGCTAATAACTTCCTTTATAATTGCATCCAAGAAGTAGCAAAAGGACTGTCTACATGCTCTTCCATTAGGTCGAAGTTATCTCATGGAGTGAGTGTATGTGTACCTTTTGTGCTTCAGTAATTTTTTCCAAGTTTTTGTTTTAATAACAGCATCGATGGCTCAATATTGAGTTCAATTTACAATACTTGGATGGAAGTAGTCTTGGGGCATTGAAGGCAAGCTCTCATGGCTGAATTTTGCACTTTCTCCAGTTATTTCAAGTGGAAAAGTGTGGTAATCATGTCAGAAATTTTCATTTCACACTATTTTTTTCATCGCTTAAAAATCTATTAAAATTAATGTAGTTTTGCTATATATATATATATATATAGTATATCGGACCCAAAATGGCAAACAACGTTTTTTATTATATTCATAAAAGAAATACTTTATTTACATTATTTTTTCAAGATTTTTAAGTACACTTCCTTTTTAAATTAATTTTCCTTTATTAGGGATCATTTCTTTATACATAAATTTTCCTCAAGGAGTAAGGAAATCAATTAAATAATTTTTATAAAAAATTTGGATTTTTGATTCTTAAATGTAATATTGATAATCATCAAACTCTGTAAAAAAAAATACTCCTTTTGTATTTAGGCTCCTAAATTTTTAAAAATTCGAAAGTTTTTTATGATAAAATTGTGCAAGAAAATTTATTTACTTCGTAAGATTTTTTTTATTTTAAAATTTTTGTGATTTTTTTTTGACAATTTTGTTTTAATTTTTTTTTACAATTTTCTACGATTCACATTATTATGTTTTAATCAGCGTAGCCGGGAAAGTGTGCAATACTGTATCAGCATATTTTTAACGAAATAACTTTTTTCTGAACAGAACTAAGTTTATGTTTCATGAAAATTTGTTATAAAGTTCTACTTGATTTGGAACAAATATTCCAATAGCCGATAATGATTCCTTTTCTATAATTAATGTAAAATAAATATTCCTTTCATTTTTGATAAATTTTATCTCGATTTGTTTTTCTTAATTCACAAAATTTAAATAATACAAACTAATAACCTAACAAAATATATAGAGACTGAAGAAAAAAAAATACAAATTTAATTATAAAACAAGGTTAAAGTAAACATTTTAATAAAATAAAAATTACTTTTATCGTAAATGTACAAATATTTCTACAAACAAAGAATATAACTTTAAAGTTTGAAGTAAGAGTTATTTTTTTGTTGTATAATTTTTTGATACATCAACCGTAAATTCAGTGCATTGAATTTTTTTTTTTACTAATTATAAAAATCGTGTATTGCGTGAAATAAACCACAAAACCACTTTTTTTAATTTTTCGTTATAGTTTTGTTTTTTTTTTAATTTAATAAAAAAACTAACTAATGCAACGCTTATATAACGCTTACTATTATAATTAATAT
The DNA here is from genome assembly GCA_010016005.3 of Zanna intricata. Taxonomy (NCBI): domain Eukaryota; kingdom Metazoa; phylum Arthropoda; class Insecta; order Hemiptera; family Fulgoridae; genus Zanna; species Zanna intricata. The sequence goes on from JAAAKQ030151364.1 coordinate 4,290, forward strand.
TAGTTTTTTATATAATTATTTCTTAAGTTTCTAAAAATAACAATTATTCAATATTTTATATGCTTCATTGAATTAAAAAAAAAAAGAACATAAAATTTAATATAGAATACAATTATTATTAATATATTTTTCAATATTAATTTATTTTATTGTATGTAACAATGTTTTAACACTTAAGTTTTATTGTCAAAGTAATTAAATGTGTTTTTAAAAATGCATAAAATTAAGTAATGCTGAGTTACTCAGCATTAAGATGTTAGTTTTATGAAAATATTATGGGATAAACGCAAAAAAACATTTTTTATTCAAATCTTAACTCTATATAAACGTTAAAAATAACAAAATCTTATGTGGACACAACATAACCACATGTGGATACCACATTCCTTCCTATTAAATTACATAGGAATATACACATTTTTTTTTAAATGAAAAGTAAATGTTATTTCATTAATAACTTCTGATATTTTTTATATATACATATATATATATATATATTTTTTGTTGTTATTACTTTTTCCATCTACCTTTCCATCCCTGTGGGAGTTGGTAGATGAGAAAAATTGTGCAGGAAGGCTACTGTTGGAATATGTAAATCAAATTGTTAGGGATATAGGATGTAGGAGGTATAAAGAAATGAAATGACTGGTACTAGATAGGGGATCTTGGAGAGCTTCATCAAACCAATTAAATGACTGAAGACGAAAAAAAAAATATTAAACTATAATTTATCATACTTTCTTTTACAATTATAGATTAATTATTATAAATAAATCAATATATTTAAATTAAAAAATAAAAAAAAAAACCGGCGTCCATGGCGCTAGTGGTAACGTTTCAGTCTTTCATCCGGTGATCCCGGGTTTGAATCTAAGGGTGGTTCCGAAGGTTAAAAAAATAAAATTAAAAAAAAAAGAGTTAAAAAAAAAAGGAGATGAAGTCTGATTCGAACCGATATGTATCTTTTTTTTTTTTTTTTTTTTTTTTTTTTAACCTCCGGAACCACAATTAAGTATATCTTCAGAGGGATGAGATGAATGAATTGTAGCGTGTGTGAAAAATGGTATTCCTGACCGGGATTCGAACCCGGGACCTCCGGATGAAAGGCTAAGACACTACCACTCGGCCTCGGAGGCCGGCGATAAGTATCCTTGTAAGATCCAAATATTTCATTAATTAAAATTTTATTTGGCTATAACTCTGGAACCAATGAAAATCAATGAGTATCACTTATAGCATAAGTGATACTTATTTTCATCGTTACAAAGCTCTCAATGAGGGCTTATTACTGCAGTTAGAAAAAGTCTAAAATCTAAATTGTTTTTGATTTTGGGTTTTTTTGATTTAGTCGATTGCAATCGCAAAGGGAGACACAACTAGATCTAACAGTAATCCTAAATCCAAAATTTCAACATTCTGCGGCTAATCGTTTTTGAGTTACGCGTACATACAAACATCACACGGAAACTAGACAAAATGATAGTTTCGGATTCAGGGATAGTTTCCGCTGAAGTCTCAATTCTGAATTTTTTCGCGATTACAATATTTTCTTGTATTTTAAAAATATTATTGTAATATCATCTCTCAAAATATTTGGCAAAAATCATAACTCCGAATATAATTGAAAAAAAAAAAAAATAAATGGGATGAAGAATAGAGTAGGAAATATGGAAACTGCCTATAATCTCACGAACAACATTGGCAATAAAAAAATCCTTGTTATATAATTCCAAATTGATGCACATTAAAATTTTAGCCTACCAGAAGCACTGTAATGAGCAGAATTTCCGCAGTTTTTTTCAGAACAAGAAATAGCAAAATTAAAAAAAAATAAAAATTAAGATATATTTATGGACTATAATATGAAGGTGGAATTTACAAATTAAAAAGTGAAGAGTGAAAAAGAAATTTACAAATATAGAGAAAGAAATAGGGGATTTAATCTAGAAAAGATAATTACTGTTTTACGAACATTTGTGCAGAATAAACAACCGAAAAATTTACAAAAAAATATATTTATAGAAAAAAGAACTACAAAAATCAACCGGTTTAAAGAAATAGAAACAGATCTAAAAACATTAAAAATGTCTCAGGATAAAGGCAGAGATAAATTTAAAAAAAGTGATTCGAGAATTTAAGGTTTTAGAGGGAAAGAAAAAGAAAGGTATATACCTGAATATATGGATGGAAGAAAGGCGGTAACAGTAGACTGAATAAAAACGTTTTGGGAAAAGAAAGACGTGAAAATTATTCAAACGTGATCCATAATGATCCGAACGAAAAGCAAAAACTGTTTTAAAATCTGTATGAATGTTTCTACTGTAAATAAGTACATTATAGAAGTTTATTGTTTTTTTTCTACTTAATCGGTAGAGTATATTGCTAATGCTTCTCCTAAATCCTCCGTAGTGGAGTGATAGCATTTCTGCACTTTCATACAAAAGATTTTGTTTCCAAATCCCAATTGCTAGTATGTAATTGCAGATAAATCAAAAGGGGAGATGCTCAATTAGATATTACAATAATCCTAAATCCAGTATGTCAACTTTCTAAGGTTAATCGTTTTGAGTTATACGAGATACATTCGTAAGAGTTCACATCGAAACTAGTCAAAATGGATTCAGGGATAATCAAAATGGATAAATCTATTGAAATCTCAAAACTGAAATTTTTCGCGATTACAATAGTTCCTGCAGTTAAGAAAAGTCCAAATTCTAATTTTTTTTGGATTTTGGGCTTTTTTTGGACACTTTTGGTCTAATCGATTGCAATTAAAAGGGGAGGTGCACAACTAGGTATTACAACAATCCAAAATTTTGACATCGTATGGCTAATCGTTTTTGAATTATGCGAGATACATACGTACTTATTTGCGTACAGACATCACGCCGAAACTAATCAAAATCTTTTCAGGGATGATCAAAATGGTTATTTTCGTTGAAATTCTAAAAAGAAATTTTTCCGTGATGACAATACTTTCTTTACTTCGTACAAAGAAGTAAAAAGAATACCAATAATAAAAAAAAAAAAAAATGTTCCTGTTGTAGGAAATTTGTTTTTTTTTTAAATACAAAAATTAAAAAAAAAAAAAAACCTTTTCTTGTATGAATATAAGGAAAATTATGAGTAGAAAAATATAAGGATTCTACTACCGAGCGCAAGCTAAGGTTTTTTAGAATGTCGGAGTTTTTAGTTTATCATATATATTTTATTTTACTGTTAATTTTGAATTAATTTCCTTTCAGTTTGACACAAATTTATTTCAAATATTAGGTTGCATAGCATAACGTTAAAAGCAATCTTGCAATAGGATCAATGGAAGAACGTCCTCCAAGAAAATAAATGTTAAGAAATCAATCGCTTAGTTGATGATTAGTAAATCTTTAAACTTATTATACAGGGGTCAAATTTGAATACCGTCTATAATTATTAAAATCTGTTAAAAATTAATTTTCATTCCAAAAAAAAATGTTTTACAAAAAAATATGTTTAAAATTTGGTATGATCGATTATTTAAATATTTAAGAAAAACTATTGTACCAAAAAAGAATATTTAAACTATTTAAAACCATAATTAAATTAAACTTTAATCCATTATTGGATATAAACTATAAATACTGGTAGAAAAACGTAGCAGTAATTTATAATTTCTAAAACATATTTTGAAATATAAGTAAAATGAATATATTTTTTTTTTCAAAATTAAGTTATGAATCATAGGAATTATAAAATTTGTTCTGTACACAATATATCAAAAATAAATTACTAATTACGTTTGTTTAAGGAAAAAGGAAACATAAAAAAAAAATTGTCATAATTAAAGAGAAGTAAAGCATTTATATATTTGTCGATTTGTTTATATTATGCAAAAATTAAAAAAAAAAAGAAAAAGAAACAAAGCGAAATAAGCAGTAAATGAAATGTAACGATTGGCTTATATACCTAGTAAAGAATTGCATAATAATCTATCACACGAAACAATTGATTCGTTAGTTATACATTGCGACGATACACTGATGGAATCAATGAAGCGTCTATTGCTGTTAGTTATTTTGTTGTTTATTTGAAAATGAAGTGAAAGCATTAATATTTTTTTTTGTATTAAATTAGAATGAGATAAGTGTTACTAGAGAAAAAAAAAGAATGAAGCGTTTTGTAAATAATTAGGTTAACTCTTATATTATTTTCTATTGGTGAAAAATCGGTTCCGTAGAGTAAGTTCATTACTGGTATGAAAATATATAAATAAACTAAAAGGGTAGGGATTAATTTGCGATTAAATATATATTTATATAAAGTTCGATGTTTTGTAGTGAAGATATCAGAAGTATCTCGGTATCTTAAGATGTGGTTTAGTTGGTGTTTAGTGTTTGTGTTTATTGTAGTTAGATGTTCTGCAGATGATGCCGTAAAAGATAATAAAAATGAAGAAACTAAAAACGTTGAAGTCGTATCGGCTAAAGCCGAGGGTTTATTAGATCAAGATACGCAAGCGTCTCATCATTGGTCTAAAGGGGGCGGTGAAGAACATCATTCCGATCATCATTCGAAACACGGACATAAAGCATCCAAAGGTTACCACGGTGATCATCATCATCATCACGGTAAGAAAGGTCATCATGATAAAGGTGGACATAAGAAACATCACGAAGAACACGGTGGACATAAAAAGAAATATCATCATACCGATGGTTATCACCACGAAGCGCATAAAGGTGAAAAGGGACATAAAGGACATAAATTCCACGATAAAGGCAGTTATAAAAAAGGTCACAGCACAAAAGGTAAACACGAAGTACACAAATTAGATGAATACAAGAAACATAAAGATTTCTTCGATGAACATCACGATGCCGGTCATCATAAGAAACACGGCGGTTACCATCACGAACACGGTCATAAACACGGAGGTCACTACAAGAAAGGACATAAGCACTCAGGACATCATCACGACCACAAAGGTAAAAAGGGTCATCATCACAAAGGAGGTCATTTTCATGAACATAAAGGACACAAAGATGCAGGCGGTCATGATAAACATTGGTCTCATCATTCTGATTTCGGTAAGAAAGGCGGTCATGAAGATCATAAAAAATGGGGATTCAGTAAAAAACATTAAATAAATGTATTTTAAAAATTTATATAATCCTATTAAGCTATATATATAAAAATAAAGAAAAGTTGTGAAGGAGGCGGAGTCATGATAAAAGCGAATCGGTGGGAGTAACAGTCGCTATAGCAACGAATGTTACTGATTCATTTCGTTGGCTAACTATCTACGTTTCCAAAGCAACGACTGCCCTGCCACTTTACTCAACATGATCCCGACCATTCAGCAATCTTCTTTTTATATTAGCTTTATAGAAACGTGTACTCGACTGGAAATTATGATAAAATTTCATATATTAAAATCATCGTTAAGTTTATAGGCTTATTATTTATTTATTATGTTAATAATTAATTAATTTTAATCGTTTAATTGCTTAATCGATATTTATTAGGTAATGTTATTATAATTAACAAACGTTGTTATCTAAGTCATAGATTATTTAGTAAAATACATTAATTGAACAAAAAAGGATTCATATTTATAACAATCGGTGAAATTTTAATTAAAATTAATTTTTTTGTCTGTTTGTTTGTTTGTTACATTGTTCTTATAAGCGTATTCTACATATTTTCATCTACTATATAAATATATAATTTTTAAATTTGCATTTTTAAGTTTACAATATAACATTGAGTTCTGTTTTTTTTTTTTGTTTTTTTTTTTTTTAAATTAATGGAACTTTAAAATCCTAATTATTACATATTATTAGTATTATTTTAATACAAATAGTGTTTTTGAATTCTGAGCCTAACGGATGCAGTTTTCAGTGTTTATTTAAAAATTTTTTTTTTTATAACTATAATAATTTTAAAAGTATTTTTTTTGGTGAAATAATAAATATTGAAAATATGGCTAAAAAAAAAAAAAACAATATGGTAAAAATATAAAATTTTTTTTAAAATTAAAATTTCATTTTTGTTGCTTTTGCCTTACTACAAAATTAAAAGTTTTTTATTATCTTTTTCGTTAGAATTTATCTATTTTCAAAGTCTTAAATTATTGACATTATTAATTAAAAACAAACTGATTTGATAAAAAAAAATTAGATATTGACATTTAGTTATAATAAATAAATTAAATGGAATAATAAATGGTAAATTAATAAATTTTTAGGTCGGATTATTAAATATAAAATGATTACTTTTAATTATTTTATATTTTTTCAAAAGTTTTTTTTTTACATTTTTAAGTAAAATTTATTAGAAAATTCTACTAACCCTTGAAAAAACTTTTATTTATTTTTAGTAATATTTTACTTTTTTTTTTTCAAACTTATAATCGAATGAGTTAATGATTTAGGCAGAGTTTTTGTTAAAGGTATTATATGTTTTTTTAAAAAAAATAATTTCATTATGTAACACATTCTTTTTTTTTAATTTTTTGAGTGTTATATTTTATCCAATTTTTTTAAAACACTTAACGATTAATTAAAAATTTATGATAAAAAAAAAACTGAAATATTATGTTTTTTTTTTTTAAAATAATTATTTAGTTTAAAAAATTAAAAAAAAAACAAATGAATTATTTTTATTATTCATTTAAAAATTAATTTAAAAAAAAAAAAAAAGCTGTAATTTTTATTATTTGGAAATTATTTTCATATTTATTTTTTGTTGTTTTTATTGTTATTTTTATTTGGTTCTGTTTTTGCGTGAAGTTACTGTTATATTATATTATAATGTAATTCATTTTGATTATTTGTTGTAAAATTGTTTTAATTATTTGAAAATAAAATTAAATTAAAAAAAATTAATATTAAATAAATTCAAAAATGTTTTGTTTATTTATTAAAAATTATCCCTATCAACTTTTTTCTTTCAGCTAATTTTTATATGTTAGTATTCTTTTATTGAACAATATGAAATACCGGAAATCTCCGGATATCTTTTACAGTTTTATTAAATTGGATACCGTCTCTTCTGTACTGAGTGATTTTTTTTTATATCTGTTGCTTCTTGTTACATTCTTAGATCGGCAATGAAAGTTATTAATTAAAATCTAACTATAGCAAATAGACACCAGGAAATAGATTCGAAGAGCTGATTGTAATTTAGATTATAACTCATCTGCGATACAGAAAAATTTCTACAGGGAGACCCTCTCTCATAAAAAAGATTCTTTCTCCTTTTTTTACTAGTTGTATTATTTATCTTTTAACTATTTTTGTATTAATTATTTTTAAAATTACTTGTGAGCGCACACACACACACACACACACACACATGCACACGCGTGCGCGTTTGATTGTAAATTAAATTGTACTTTCTTCTTTAAATGATAAAGTTATTTAATTGATTTTATCTTTTTATTTATTCTCAATCGTTTAACACAATAATAACAAAAGCAGACAACAAACTTTCTTGGCATTGGTTAATTATTCTTATATAATACAAAAAAAATGTTAAATAAAAGAAGTTACCTAAGATTTCTTTATTGATTTTAGGGAATATATGATGAAATTTTATTTTAAAATTATTATTATATGTTTAAATAAACCAAAAACAGTTTAAAAAATTCGGTATTTTTAAAAAATTTTTTTCCTTCCCAACTTTCAAAATCATGTTCCAAGAATTTTTTTTTTTTTAATTTTTCTACGTTTAGAATGTTAATTGGAAGAAATTGAAAAAAAAAACAATCATCTGAAAAATGTTTTTACAACTAATAAAGAGTTTCCTAAGATTTATTTTTTGTGGATAGGGATTGAATTATGATAAAATGTTATTATAATATTACAATTAAAAGTTTAAATAAACCAAAAATATTTTTAAAAATTCCAAAAATCTTAATTTTTAAAAGTTTTGATCGGCTTTCGTTTGTAATATTTCTCCCAAAGTTTTTTTTTGTCACTTGCACTACTACTATGCCTAAGAAGACATAAAAAAAAACAGGTAAAATATATGAAATAAATAAAAAGATATATTTGGTGAAGGGGGAATTTTTTTTTTAAATATTAAAATAAGAGTGCACATGAACTGAACTTAATATAAAGATTGGTGTATTTGCAACCGTTTCCGTGGAGCGATTGGTAGCGTCTCGACCTTTCATCAGGAGGTCCCGGGTTCGAATCCCTGTCAGGCATGGCATTTTCACATGCTAGAAATCATTCATCTCATATTCTCTGAAGCATTTCCTAACGGTAATCCCAGAGCTACAAAAAAGGAAGAAAGTTATTAACCCTGGGTGTATTTACAAAAAAAAATTGTGAAAAATTACTCCAAAAAAACTCCTTTGGAAATATTGATCCTACAAACTCTTATTTTTAATTAATCTTGGGCTTATTCGCCTACAAAGATTAATTTAAATACTGTATTATCTGCTCATATGATTAATGTTATTACGAGAAGAATGTTTGAAAATATATTTTTATCTTACATATACTACAATTATGGAAATAAATTTCTTGTAATTATAAATAGAATTGAAGTTTTACTTTTTCATATGATATACAGGGTGTATCAAAACTGCACGGCAATCTTTCGGAAACGGATTCTATATCTAAAAATAAGAAAAATGTTTCCAATAAACATATGCCTGAAAACGTTTTGTTAGCGAG
>JAAAKQ030151375.1:0-30990 GCA_010016005.3 Zanna intricata
ACTAGGATTTGAACCTTAGAACTCTCGACTTCGAAATCAGCTGATTTGCAATGTTGCGTTAACCACTAGACCAACCCGGTGGGTTTTGAATTGTGAAATGAACAATTAAAAAACACACACACACACACACACACACACCCATATATATATATATATATATATATATATATTCAGATTTTATGTGTTGTAGAGATTTAATTATTCAGTTATTCGCTTTTTTATCAGTAACTATTACATATAATTTGCTTTTACATAATCAATTTATATCACGCAAACACATACGTGCGCGCGTGATATATATCAATATTAAAGGGGGTATAAAACAATTGCTGTTATAAAAACGTTTATTTCCAGTGATCGAGTAATATCGATTTTGTAAGGATAAAATAATTACGTGAGACGATCATTGTTTTAAATGGATTCAACTAGCTGGTTCAAGAAATACTATCATTAAAAAAGTTAATATTTTAAGTTTCGACAGAAAAACTTTGTAACGATAATAAGAAACTCTTAGTACGCTTTATTATTTAGGTTAATGAAATAATTTTTAAAAATATATATATATATATATTATATTTTAAGATAATGTTTAAATAGGTGTATAAGTAGATTACTTCATTATGACTTGTACGAATTTAGAAGAGAAAGCGATGTGTACAGTCTGATAAATTCATTCATTGTCTGCGATTGTGTCATATTTTCAATATTGAAATAATCTTTTTCGTATAGTAGAAACAGTTGTTTTATTTACGAGTCATTGTTTTAAAGATTTATTCTGTAAAACGTATTTGAATACGGTACTGTACATTAATGTACCGCGGTATAAACATACTGTTAGTTCTATATATATAGTCCTATAGTCCGTATATATATATATATAAAATTTATACATACCCTTAACTAAAATTTTGCTATATACTATTGGATTGCTAAACGTACTGTAACAATTACACTGCAAATCAGTGATACGGTAGCTCGTTGTTAACACATGGTTCTGATTATTGGACTATACTTGTGTGAAATAATTGTTTAAAAGTGAACAGTTTTGTTTTTGGCAGTCTTAATAATGTCAATTTACCATTGTTAATGGTAAATATGTAAAATTAAAACAAAATTGACTATTTTGTAATAAAATAGTTTTAAATTATATTTAATTTAGTATAAGCTACACGTGCTTATAAAAATATTGTGGGGGTGTTATTGGTGAGTAGGAGGACTAACCTTTCTTTAGGTTCTGTAGTCTCCTGAAGACTATTTTGCAATTTTATGTATATATAAATATATATAAGTATAAGATTTTTTCGTTCGCTCTACGGGACGCAAATCTTATCCAGTTTTGGCGAAACTTAGATGGGTGATATAAAGGTCGGGTTATATCAATAGAGTTTTATTGATTTTCAAGCGAACCGGTTCACAGAAACCGGAGTTAGAAACAAAAATGAGATTTTTGGGTAATTTTTTGGATTTTTATTCTACTGGGCGCAATTTTTAATTGAATTTCATGAAACTTGGTGGGATAATGTAAATTTAGTAGAGATACACACTGCTATTTTTGTAACAATGCAAGAAATATCATAATATCGTGTTTTTCCTTCAATAATATTAAAGAAAGTTAAATCAATATCCATCGATTATAGATGCTACATAAGCGTTTTAAATACACTCACACATAGTTACAGACTTTCCATAATGTACCCAATGAACGTTCCTGTACATTCGAGACTGACTTCTTTTTACCAATTTAACCAGAATGCTATATTTTATGAAATGAAGCTTTTAAGGTCCAATATTATTTAACCTTAACTAAAAATAATTTTTTTTTTGTGAGATTATCACTTCTTCACATAAAGTTATATTAGTTTTACTTATTTATCCATTTCTTGTATTATTAAGTTGAATTAAAAGCGTAAAACAAAATCTGATATTAGTTTGCAAAAAAATAATGTCTCGTAAAATTTCATGATGTAGGTTAGTATTTGGCTCCTGTTGATCCTTTAGAGAATCACAATATATTTAACTCTTTTTTGTATGTCAAAAAATTCGGATATATATAAGTTTCATTATGCTTTACAATAAGTTTATATACTGTTTATGTGGGTTTTGTTTAAATGTTTATTTTAGGTATATTTTTATATTTTAATAAAATCTGTAAGACCCTATTCCTACATCTGAAGATCCTACCGGTGATTTTATTCTTTTTTTTTTCTTCCTTGTACGAAGTGAAGGAGGTATTGCAATCGCGAAAAATTTCGATTTTTCAGATTTCAACGGAAATATCCGTTTCGACCACAGCTCAATCCATTTTGACTAGTTTCGGCGTGACGTCAGTACGTACGTACGTACATATCTCGCACAACTCAAAAATGAATAGCCATAGGATATTGGAATTTTGGGTTCAAGACTGTAGTAACATTTAGTTGTGCATTTCCCCTTTTGATTGTAATCGACTGAACAAAGTGTCCAAAAAGCCCAAAATCCCAAAAATTTTGTATTTTAAACTTATTCTTTACTGCAGTAATAAGACCTTTTGAGAGCTTTCCAACTATTTATTATAAGTGGTACTTACTTTCATTGGTTCCAGATTTAAAGCCAAATAAAATTTTTGTAATGAAATGTTTGGATCTTATAAGGGGAAAGCACATCGGTTCGTATCAGACTTCATCTCCTGCTTTTTTAACTTTTTTAAAATTTTGTTTCATATTTAAATATACTGATGTACTAATTATTGTTAACCGACGATTGTAAAAAGTTTTATAAAAAAAAAAATAATAATAATTATCAGAAGTTATTACTGAAATAAAACTTAAATCAACATTATTATTATTATTTATTTAAATACATTTAAATAAAGTCTTTTTATGGACTTTTAAAAATGTGTATATGCAATTTAATAGGTATTTTTACATTATTACATATGTATATATGGAATAGATTCAGTGAAACGTCTTCTTATTTAATATTAATTGAAAATTATAATTTAGAATCTATTTTTTTTCTCAGCAAAACTTCTAATATTTTTTTAAATTTATGCATTTGTTTCGGTCTACTTGATAGTAAATATCGCTGTAAAATTTAATAACCTTCTCCTTTTTTCATTTTGTTGATAGTTACATCATAATAATTTCAGATGTATAGTACTATATAGTATATAGGTATATATAGTGTTACATATATAGTATATTTATAGATATAACACATTTATTTAAAGTCTATTAGAGGGACTTTACTCTATCCTAATATTTCAGGTAAGATTGTTGAATAAATAATTATATAAATATTTGATGTTAATAAAAACTAACATTTTAGCAACTGTGTTACAGTTCGCTTTATTAAAGATCTGGAGGATCGTATCTTATTTTCAAATAAATAAGTTTAAATAAAGTGCAGCCAAAAATGTGTATATGTAATTTAATAGGCGTACAAGGAAGTCATATAGTCATATGGTGACCACACAACAGAATTTTTAATTATATGAATAGGGCTTGTGGCCTTGGAAGTAGATGCCCATATAGAGTAAAAAAAAAAAAAAAAAAAAACGAAGACTAAAGTAAATAGTTAAAAATAAGTACCTAACTGTATACGAGATGTGGCTAGAAAATAACGAGACTGTTTTTTTGTATGACAAACAGTGCGAGCCTCAAGGTCAAACGCCACATTGTCGAATTGCCTGACATCTCCCTTTACATTCCAGCTGGTGTGTCGACCGCAACCTGACCAGTTGGGCCACAGTTATCGCTTTTGTAGGATTGTGTACCCTCCGCTCGTCAGAAAATTGATAGGCGTTTTAATAAAGCAACATATTAACTTGAAATTTTAGTGAAACTCGGCAAGTCCGCAACAGAGACCTTTTCTCTCTTACAAGTGTACGATGATGAGCGTATGTCACGCACATGGGTCTTTGAGTGGTATAAACAGTTCAAAGAAGGATAAGAAGAAATTGAAGTCGGACGTCTAGGACGTCCTTTCACTTCGAAAACGGACAAAAAAATAGAAAAAAAAGTCAATCTCATCCGTCCTGAAGGTCTGAAGGTCAGACAGTGAATAAGGAATATTATCTTGAAGTTCTAACTACTCTCTGTGAACAGGTAAGAAATCGACCTGAGTTGTAGAAGAAAAAATCATGGATTCATCATCAGAACAATGCTCCAGCCCACACTGCACTGATTTTTAAGTCGTTTTTCGCTAAGCACGGGGATCCTTGTGCTGGAAAATTGACCCTAATCACCAGACTTAGCCCTCATGTGTCTTTTTTATGTTCCCGAAAGTCAAGGAAGCATTGAAAGGAACTATGTTTGAAGCTGTAAATAAAAAAGCGACGGAGACCATGAACGTGATTTCAGAAAATGATATGAAACACTGTTTTGAACAATGGAAAATTCGAATGGAGCGATGTAGGGATCATGGAGGGGAATATATTGAAGAGGATAATGTGAAAGTTGTTAAAGAAAAAAATAAAAATGTTACAGTCGAAATCCCGTTATTTTCTAGCCACACCTCGTATACCAAGAATCATAGAGTTGACACCGCAAAGTATTAGCTTAAATGATAAACAAGGATATTTATTCAAGCCTTGATAATATTTTAATCTATGATAAACGTTTAGTTTCGTTTATTCTAAATAAAAAATACTCAGCTAGTAGATTTATTTATAAATGTAATACAAAATTGTCAAAAACTTTTTTGAGATTCATAAATCTAAATGTAAAAAATAAAGTTTACGTCGTTTTAATCCGAGATACAATAGGAATTTCCTGGTTTCGAGTAGTGGCAATGGTTTAATAAAATATAAAGTGTCCATAAATGTTAGAAAATGTTTGAATATATCCTTGAAATATTATTTATTACTTTATTAGTTAATTACTATAGATTTTCCTATTTGCGTGTTAGAAAATAAAAAAAGGGTGTGTGCGTATAAACATGCTTGTAACTTTATGATTTCACAGCCAAGATAGATTTTTTATATCATTTGAGATACAATTTAACTGTATAAATAAAGCTCCAGTCGTTAAGTTATTCTATTTAAAGAAAACTCGTTAAGAGAGAGCAGTGTGCATACTGAGTAACTGTTTTAACGTAATAGTAAATGTTCTAGTGACTTGGTCACGTACAGTTTTATCGCGCGCCAATCGGAGCTTATCATTACTAGCTAGAAACAGTATACATTGGAGTTTCCACCCTTGTTAGATACTGTTAAAAAATTATTTAACACTTAATTTAATTACTTTTTAAATAGAAAATATAAGTATTGAACATTTTTCACTTATGTCGAATGTATTACACAATGTTTCAGATGCTTTAAAATAATTTGCATACATATAAACAGTATAATTCCAGTCATCTGGACAATACGGGCCGATGAGATTAAAAGTTGATAATCATAAATGCTATATAAATAATTATATGAGATTAATAGACGAAGTCTATTATCGATTATAGATTAATAGACGAAGAAATTAATACACGAAGAAAAAAAAATTATTTGAAATCATTTTTAGTATAAATGTTAATAATAAACTTAAATTTCATTTAAAACAAGATACATTTTGAAGAAAATATGTCTAAAAAATTAGAGAATCGCCGTTATAGGGTCATTTCGTCAGTAACCTTTCTTTAAACGATAAATGGGTTATTTTATTGTGTTATTACGACTAACATATGCATGTATCTAACTGATGGGTTCTATAATTTACTCATCAATAAATGTAAAATGTCTAAATTTTCAGATTTGAAAAAAAATTGATTTCATTCTGTAACATGCATTAGGTTACAACTGTTTTAAAGGACTTTTGTCAATATTATGATTTTCTTCTTTTGTCGTTTTTACTATACTTTAGAAACAAATTGCACGAAAGTTTTGTTTGCACCAGTTAGTTAATTATCAATTTTAAAACGGAGTGAAAAAAACGAAAGTTCTTAACGTGTTGTACCTTTCTATTTTCGAAATGTCTTGTAAGCTTCTGAAGCTCACAAAGAAATATGTGAAATTTATGTTGTTGATTGACTAACTTAATGCACGTGTAAAAATAATTTTGCCTTCTGAAAATTTTTTCAGCAAGACAAAACTTATATTGATAATGATAATAATTTAAAATCACCTCAGATAACTTGGACTCGTTAGGACACTTGATATTTGAGTTCCGAATGAGTTGAAAGAGATTAATTTAACACAAAACGAATCAACATTTGCAATATGTATCTAAAACTCAATAAGTCGTCTCATTTTTTGAAACAAATCTTCACTGGTGTTGAAAAATGGTTTTTCTACAATAACACCAATCGAATCGAAAACCATCACGGTTCAAGCGTAGTAAACCAGCACAAGCCACATCGAAAGTTGAATTTCATCAAAGAAAGATCATGCTGTCAATTTGATGGGTTTTCGAAAGTGTTGTGTATTTTGAGTTTGGTTTCAAGGAACCAGACGATCAATTTAATATTTACTGTCAACAACTAATAAAACTGGGAAATAATCAAAGAAAAACAGCCAGAGTTGGCAGATCGCAAAGGAATTGTGTTCCACCCAGACTGACTTTGCATATTTATGACAAATATGCAAAGTTTCACGCATATTTGGCAACTCGTTGAAAATCATTAGAGCTTGGTTGAGAAGTGATGTTTCATCCCCCACCCATAAAGCCCTGATCTTTCACCATCAGATTACTATTTATTTCAGTGATTGTGAAATTCCTTGAATGATAAAACTTTCACTGATATTGATAACCTGAAATAGCTCTCGGTTCAGTATTGTACTGATAAGCCCCAGAAGTTCTAAGACGCAGAATAATGAAGTTGCCAATAAGATGACAATAGGTTATCGGACAAAATGAAAAATTTATAATTGATTAAAGTTCATTTTTTGTATAAAAGAATTGTGTATTATTTCACACTACAAATCCGAAATTACAATTTACCAACCCTTACTATTTTGTTATAGTATTAGTAGTACCGAATTAATTAAGTTGGTATGTACTGACTTGAAATTAATAAAAATTGTGTTTTGAAGTTTCATTAAAGAATAAATAATATTTAGCGTATATTTAAAATATTCATAAATTGGTTCGCATAATCCGATTGTCCGAATGATATCTGGGTAAACGGGGTTATACCGAGAAATATTTTATTTAGATATAACTGGAAACTATCTATAGAAAGAGCTATATTGTGTACAGGAAGTATTGAAAAGAGAATATTGATGAAGAAGATATTTGAAGAGAGACTGTGCCATGTGGAGATCCATGAGGGATAAAAACGGTTTGATATAGGGCATTTATGATACTGAATTTACAAATGATATAGCTTACTGCAATTTAATTAATTATTTATGTGTATTAATAGTATATTTTTACCTATTTTTGTGACGATTCTTTGACAATATTTACTAGTAATTGAGATTAGATGAAAACAACTATACTCAAATACGTTAATGATACTTGAGCGGTAAACATTTTTTACGTCACATTCAACAGTACTGTAGGAGGAAATATACATTTTTTTTAAAAATATTTTTTTTTAAACAAGAATCATTAATTCGTCAAACGATAAGTGCATTTCTTATAATTATTAATGTTTTAAAAGAATAAATAATCACAATCAATTATTTCTGTTTTTTACGTTGGAAAAACCTCGTAAACCATTTTGGGTATGTTTGGGCAACGTTTCTCCAGCAGTTGGTCATTTTTTATTTAATATTTATTTGGTTCGGAAACTGTGAGGAAGATTTACTAAACAACGAGATATTTTCATATAAATTATCAACAGTACAAAAAATCAATATCTATGAAGTTCAATAAAAATAATATACATCTGTATTAGAAAAATTAGAAAAAATATAACAAATGACCCAAACTCGCAAAGGTATTCACATGAAAACCAGTACGAAATTAATTCTCTGTTTTTTATTATTCCACAGTAAAAATAGGGATTAAATGACTATATCAATTATAATGTCAGTATATAATATAATATAATTATAATGAAGTCTATAAATTAAATGATGTAGCTGTGATTAATTTATTTTTCGTAGTAAGACTACCATATTAAACAGTTAGTGAAGATGTTATTCTATGAGGTAATACCATTTGGTAACACTGGTAACTCCTCCAAATTGTTCCATAATCCATTCATATATTGTTCTGAACTATTTATAAATATGGTTCTTTAGTAGATACCTTCAAACATTTTTTATATTACAGTATAAAAAACATTGACTCACAAAAAAGTTTTACGAGTATTTAGTCTTAATAAAAAAAATTATTATTTTAACAGTTCTCATTTTTTACGAGTTGTAATTACAAAATGAATGAAAACTTCAAGACAACTTTTGAGGTTATATTCGGTTTAAACGTCAGATACATAAGAATAAGCCTAAATATTATTTAAAAAAACTCTTGTAGACCAATGTTATTTGTAATATGGAATGCCAATGATTACTTTACATATGTCAGTCTGACAGAAAAGTTATGCAGAAGAATTAAATGTTGAAATATTTACGAGAATTTACTATATTTTATATATTTAAAAATTAATCATTTATTATTAATAAATAATATGTAATTATCTGTTTCTTATATTAAATTACTTGGCAAATTGTTATAAATATTAAGATAGAACATTTAATCTTAATTTTTATATTAAATTTATACGACTGAATGTAACGTATGCTGCTCGAGTATATTCGATGATGTTTTATGAATTTCTCAATTTTGTTGTTGTGCTTTATAAACATTTTTACACCCGTTTTATAATTAAAAATTTACGAGTTTTTTTAACAAAAATTTTTTAGAATTTTTTAATAGTTGTATTTTATTACTCCTAAGGATCTTATTACAGACATGTACTTTTAAAAATATTTTTTCTATTTCTTGATATTTATATATATTTGGTAGATTTTACTTATGTCTTCTTTTATTAACAAAACATTTGCTTACTTATTTATCTTTTATTTCTGTTATATTCTCTTTTTTCTGTTATCTTTATTAATTATTTATTCTGAATCATAATTTCAAATATTAAATTATCTTTTTAAATTTAATTACTTAAACACAATATTCTCAAATATTTTTTTACAATCATTACTGAATAAAAAAAAAAGAAAAGAAATCTATAGAAAAATATTTTTTATTATATTAGATTAAGATGTGTACTCAAGATTTCGTAAAAAGTGATTTATTTTTTATGCGAATTGTAGATATTGTTTTCATGTTTTTTTAAACGTTATTTAATAGAATTTTTTATTTTAATGTTTCAAGTAAGATGTTTTTACTTGAATAAATAATAAAAAAGTTTGTAAAAAAGTAGAATCCACGAGAATAATAGTTTGTAAGATTATTTATCTTCGATAAATAATGTCCTTTAAATGAAGGTTTGTAAAAAGTAAAAAAAAAAAACCTTACTAAAGGTACATTTACAATTTTAAATCTATCAAAATCACGATAAATAAATCTAAATTATGATAATTTTATCAAGAAAAATCTGAACTTATCAATATTTTGGTTTCCGCTTCCGAAATAATTTTTTTTTTTTTGCTTCAACATTCGAATTAGAGGTTGTTATATTTTAAATTCATTGAAAGTATAATCTATTTTTATTTCGTATTTTTAGATTGATTAAAAAGATCGGTTTTACCCGATAAAAATTACCCTAATACTGTTCAGAAAAAAGCTCAAGGAAGATTTATAGATAGCCCTTTATCTAGTAACATAGATACTCGGGACCTATTGGATTTATTGATCACCCGATTTTCAAAATTGATATGGCTGGGTCCTGTTCCAGTTCTACTAAATCTTTTAAGAATGAGAAGATCTACGATATAAAAAACAGAAAAGAATAATTGAGGCTGAATAACTATAAGGCAAATGGGTCTAGTATATTGAGGCGGTGATATAAGACAAAAAAATCTCACCCAAAACACTGCTTTTCAAGTTTCGAACACCCACCTCATTCAAACTTTATAAAGACTAAAGTACTTTTATCTGGTTTCATCTAGGATAGAAGTAATGCATTAAATGCATTAATGATGAAATTTTTGTGTTTTTATACCCACACCTAACAAAAAAAAATATATTTGATTCACCTCGATCAGGGTAATTTTTTTTTTAAAGAACTGTTTATCCAGTCCCAAGAATTGTGTAGTATTCAGAAGAATTCAAATTAAATATAAACAATAATAAGAACTTGTAAACAATATTATTCAAGAAAACAGATTATAATTCAAGCATCTTTCAGAACAGTGGTACAGTCACGTCTTATGTGGTTAAATAAAATTCAAGTAATTAATATGAATAAAGCACAATGAGTGGAAATTTTGGAAAAAGTAAAAAAAAATAATAATAATAATGTTGAATTATTCATTATGAATACTCAGCAATAGTTGTATGAAAGAAACAAAATAAAAATAACCGAAAAAATCTGGTAACGATGTTATTGAGCTATTTTAATATTTTTATGGAGTTTAAAGCTGAACCTCTTCAGTTAAAAAAACCATTTAAATTAAAAAAATTTCATCCTATGAAACTGCCGGTAAGGGGTAAGGATTCCAACGCAGCGTTATACCCCTAATTTGATTTAACCGTTGAACTGTTACAGTGGAACAAACATATATTCATAAATACATCCTAAATAGATTACACTCCTTTTCCGGCAGTCGTGTAAAAATGAGTAATTTCTTAATTTTTTGGTGAGAGTGTGCTTTTGGAATATAAATTTACATTTTGATAAATTTTTAATTGTATTCTATCCTTAATATTTTTTGATAAATTAAAAACGGTTGATATGTAAAGTGTTCGTATTTCTAACATAAAAATATAAATCTATATTTTTCCACCTCCTCAAGCGACTTAAAAAATTTAAAAAAAAATCAATATCCTTTTTACCACTACCTCTTAAACCAAATTGCATATTAAAAAACTCATGATGTATAAAGTAAAATTAATTCTAACATATCTAAATGCATATATAAATAATTTTGAAATCGAAACTTTAGTATTTTTGGATTAGGGGCTCTAAACACTAAACTGACTAAAGGGTTTAGTTTAATTGTACCTGATTATGTACAATTATATGAACATTGCTGATTATAACCCGCCAGATTTATCATGACGATATAGTTTATTAAGAATATCTATTATACGAGGACATGTAATATTTATAAATTAGTTTTTTTAGTTTATTTTAAAATTATTTTCCCAAGACTTAAATAAAATTTCATTATTAAATTTTGTCAACAAAACAGATGTCCTCTTTTTTACTGATAACGAGGTTATATAATAAACATTTTTTCTTTACTATTTTTCCTTTTAGAAATATACAGCTGAAATTGATTTAATTGGTATATACGTATTAAGCATATACGGCAGCATAGATATTTCCGCTATTTTTTTCATAATTTTTTTAACTGAAGAAGCGTAAATTTGAGCTAGCTCAGACTTTTTTAAAATTTCATAACTATCATCTAAAAATAAAATGTAACTTGGTCGGATTACAAAATAATCTTGGGAGCTCTATAAACTTTAGGATATTTTCAAATTTCTTTTTTAAATTTCAAACATTATTTGATAGTATGTGTGAAAATCTTTTTCAATGAGTGTATTTTTATAAAAATTATTAAAATTATGAAAGTTTTTACCTGGCAAAAGAAATGTGTTTCTCTACTACCGTATCTAATTCTTACAGATTTTTTTTTTTTTTTTTTAGAAAATCTTGATTCAATTAATTTTCATAACTTGAAATTTACATTAATTATGAATTTTCTATAATTGAGCCAAATAAGTAATGTTAACACTGGTTAATGTTTTCTTATAATAAAATTTTTACTTTTTAGCATCTAATGTACTTCAAGAAATTTTAATTCATTTAAATATTTTTATTGTTAAGTTTACTTTTTTCGTTATATTTTGTCAAAATTGGTTTTTATCTTAATACCGTTTTACCATCATTTTTACATATTTGTATAGTGTAATTTATTTCCTATATAGTTAAAAAGGACATCCAAAATTTATTTTGAATCATTGGGGATTAAACGTTTTATAAAATTGTGTGGTTGTATTACCTTGCGATTATTATAAGTAGGTAGACACATGAGAACATTTTGAAAACTTCGCCTTATTAACAGCCATATTAATTATTCATAATTAGTGATAAGGAATCAGTATTGCAAGTCCACAGTTATTATTAGGGGAATGGAATTTAATACCATATATATATATATATATATCCAGTCCAGTCTATATATAAGCCAGATTTAATAATAATTGTGTTTCGTGTAACTGATCAATAGGTCTTATATATGAGATCCAAATTGGCGTCAAATCAAATTATATATGGTATTCATACAACTTGTATTTACGTATCGTATGTAATTACGATGAGTAAATAGGATCAGTTACCAATTTTGTACTTGTATGAATATCATTATTAAAAATTGTTACTTTTCATCATTCATTAAAAATATGTTTACAAGTTATTTAAATGTACTTATCGGCCATAAATTATTAATTAATTAGCTGTTGATTGTTAAATAATTAACATGGGGAAGTAGTATAGTGATGAAGTAATGTTTAAAAAATACTTTTCTGCTGCCTCTTTATTTGTTTTTTCTTTTCCTTTTTTTTGTTTAGCAATAAGTAAAAAAATAAGTAATGGTAACGAAGAGGTATAGCTTCAAGAGGTATGTAAAGCCAATTCAGATAAGATAACAAAGGTTATATGTAATATAGAAATAATTTTACCGTTTTTTTGGTTTTTTCAAAAGCGTCAGTAAAAAAAAAACCTCAATAGTGTCATTGGAATCCGATTGAAAATTTAAGGCAATCCAATTTCTTGTAACCTTCCTTAAATAAAAAAAAATTTAAGTGAGGTTGGACTACGGAAACAGATGATTTAAATAAACATGTTTTATTTGAACTTGCCATCGTAGGCATAGTAGTAGTGCAAGTGATACAAAAAAATAATTTGGAAGCAATATTGTGAGTGGGGGAGTTTAAAAATATCGATTTTTTGAATTTTTGAAACTTTTTGGTTTATTTAAACGTTTATTATTATTAAAAGTTTCAGTAATAAAATTTGAATAATAATATTACAATAACATCTCATCATAATTCATTCCCATATCCACAAAAAATAAATCTTAGGTAACTTTTTATTAGTTGTACAATTTTTAGTAGATTTTCTTTTAGTTTTTTGACAAACGTAGAAAAAAAAAATAAATGCCAGAAAAGTATTACTACTTTGTGGTCAAATTTTTTTATATTAAGCAAGTAATATTTATTTCAATATAGGAATAATAGTCAAATATTAACGAATTTACAAAAAAAGAAAAAAATCTGTATTTAAAACTTAATTTTAAAACCTCAGCCTCTCACTGTATAAGAAATATCAAAGGAAAAACCCCACCTTCTTCAAAATTAACGGCTTCCGTGGCCGAGTGATAGCGTCTCGGCCTTTCATCTGGAGGTCCCGGGTTCGAAATCCGGGCAGGCATAGCATTTTTCACACACGCTACAATTCATTCATCTTATCTCTCTGAAGATATACTTAATTGTGGATCCGGAGGTTAAACAAAAAATTTAAATTTACATATAATTTGTTTTAACAAATAATATATTAAAATAAAAATTTTTTACATGTTAAAACTTTGTTTTTTTTTTTTATTCATTGAATAAATATATATTCTTTCATTATACTTATTACGTTATGAATGAAAGTTCACCCGTTTTCATTCTTTATTTTCAATATTTTTCCCATTCTTTTTAATGAGTTCTTTTATTACTTGGACACCAAGGAATTCTACAGTATTTTAGAGTACAAATCCCCTTGTCTTTTAAGGACAATGTGTGCTTGAAGGGCAAATAAACAAAAATTGAAATACTGTTAATATTCCACTTCTTGCGTATTTTTTTTAAACGTTATACTTGTGAAAGCTGTGAATCCATTAAAAAAAAAAAAGAGAAAGGAATGTAATTTACTCGTCGAGGATTCATTTTACAAAAAAAATAATAAAGTAAAAAAAAAGCCTTGGAGTGAAAAAAAAAACAAGTATAAAATTTGACTTTTAAACGATTTATTTTTTTTAATATTTTTTTGTTTTTTGTGACTGATCTCTCTTGCAAAATAACAAAATGTACTCATACTATACATGTGTGTGTATATATATATATATATATATATATATATATATATACACACTTTTTTTTTGCATTAAAAAATATATATATATATATTTTGCATCAAAAATTAGTTTGTTGGAATAATATTCTACTAGTAAAATGTGATCATCTCCCGTTTCGGTGAATTCGTATACTTTAAAGTAATGCAATAGTTTTTTTTTTTTTTTTTTTTTTTATAATTTCAAAGTAAAATCTATACAAATAATGTACACGGTTTCTCGTTGCGTGCTAAACATTCGTGAGGTAGAGAATTAACATTAAAATTTAAATTATATAGTTCTTTCAACAAAATAAACAATTCTAAGAATATTTCTGGTCGTCTCATTTTCTATTTCATGTTTAAAAAAATAAGTTTTACATATGTTTAATAGCCCTAACGGAATTAAAACAATTTCAACATAACTCTCCATTGACCTACTTGCATTAGACGCATTCTTTTATTGTAATAGTTCTTATTTAGTGGAAATATCTTTAAGTTTTTACATGAAATTTTCTGAAGTTATATATTCTGAACTTCCTGTTAACATTAAAATATTCTCAATGTAACATTTACGGAACTCTGTGAATTTCTTGACAAAGTTTCTGAATTACTCAGAAAAAGTTTATCTTATATCATAATTAAACTTTGTAAAAAAAAAAAGAAGAAGTTATAATGATAACAATAGTTTACCTGTAAGAAAACAAAGGAACCTTAACTGAGTTCTCGGTTCTCGAAAGATGTATTAGCTAATGGCTTACAAACAGGACGTAAAAATTAAAACAAAAATTAACTGAGGTGCCAGTGATATATTACGGTAGTATAATGTAAGTGCTGATTTCAGATACTTTGTCATTGTTAGTAGCTATAGGCCAGTTGAAATTTATCACTTATTAGCCAATAACTATTGGCTCTTCAATATATAGATAATTAAAGAGTTCAATAATTAAAGAAACCCATTGATTTTTTTAATTTTTTTTTTTTTTTTGAAGAATGGATTAATACAAAGCCAAATGCTGGCATATTGTCGATCTCCGTGGCGTAATGTTAGCGGGCTCGGCCTTTCAACAGATCTCAGACTTAAAACCCGGTCAGACATGGCAGTTTTCATACACCACAAAATACCCATTTCATATTCCCATGCACAAGATTCACGCTTATATGGTGAATTAATCATCCAAATTAGAATGAGTTATCTTTCTGCGAACTGAAAGATTAAAAAACTTTCTTGCGAAAGCAAGAATAAAGGACAAAATAAATTTAAAAAAAATTTAGAATGTTAAAGCTAATAGAATCATTAAAATATTGATAAACAGTTCATCTATTTCTTTCTTTGATATTTAAAAAAATGGTTTATTTTGTATCTGAGATTTTTTTCAATCCCATAAATTTCTCATACTGATGTGTAAAACTTATTCATTAGAAATTATTATCATCATTTCCCCAATGCTTTGGTTTTGTTTAAGTTTTTCAGAGCTCCATAAAATTCAAATCAAGGTATAGAGTCCCCTCTGAAGTTATCATAAATTTATTTTTCCTCTTGTAGTAGGTAACTTTTTTTTCTATACAGTTCTTTTATGAATTCCTGATATATGAATTCAACCATTATATGCCAATTTTTTAGATCATTATTTAATCTGAATTGTATTCTTGGAAAGCTGATATTGAAATTTAATTCAATTTAATATCAAAAGAAATTGATATTTCTTAGAAAACTAATTCTTTTTAATAAAATGCTGTTCAGCATATATTCTTATTTATTAGAGCAGGAGCATTAAATACAAAATATGAATATAAAGGCAGAATTATCCTATCGATTAGATCAAGTGGAAAATGTTTCAATTGAGCATGCCTCAATTAATGTAGGTCAATGTAGGTCGTTAAATATTGACTTTACAGCCAAAAATCATTCAGACAAAATGATTTACTTGTCAAAAATGTAGAGTGGAAAATTTTACGCAGAAAAGGCTATTTTCAATCAGATTAAAATAAACAAGTCAGCGAAATAAACATTACCGCTCTGTATACTGCCTATGCGGAGATATATTAGGTAGCCGGTGGCACGTTTCAACACGTGCGCGCGATAAACAAATACCTATAACTTTTGATCTACAATAGATAATGCAAAAGTTAAAATGTCATCGATAAATTACAACTAAAGCAATAACTTATGGTAAATTTAAAAGAATTTTCTGCTTTAGGAGCATCATAATATGGTATATTGTTGTCAGGTGGAGTTTTATCAGATTTGTTTACCAAAAGGCTACAAATAAAAACCAAATTCCAAAAAACGACAAAAATTATCCGAATATATTTTTAGAGTGATTATTAATGAATGTAACAAATTTTGTAGCAAAATACATTTTCATTTTTGCACATTAGTAATTTTAAAACTAACTTTATTCACTAAGTACAAAAACCAATTATAACTTACTAAAATTTGACAAAATTAAATAGTATACAATAATTATAATAAGGAAATGTGTTTACTGTTAGATGGGAATATCAGTTTCACCGTACATTTTAATTTTTTACCGAGTTTTGTGTGCGTAATATTTGTAAAATGCATCAGTGCGCAACAAACAGTGATAACAGCAATATAAATAAATATTTATAAAACGTTATCAACAGATTTTTTTGGTAACTTTGAAAGGTTATTCATAAATATGTACTTTATTGAGTTTTAACCTTCGATATCTTTTTTCAAATTTTCAAAAAGTTAATTAAGATATATAACGAGTTTCTTTGTTTGTAGTGTAAGTAACAGATCATTCTCACGTATATTTATGATCTTATGAAAATATTACCAGAAGTTTTTTGTGTAAAATATCCGTTCTTCCGTTCTACAACTTTTAAAACATTTTTTCTTAAATTCAGTATTTAACTAGTTGCTAGCGAAAACGGGATTACATGTTTGCATGGATGTACTCATAGAGCAAGCCATTTTACTAGATCCATCCGGATATCTCAAAATTGGTAATGAGGCGGAATAGTAATGAGGCTCTCGACTTTTAGTATAATTGAGGCATGCTTAGGGACCTTTTCCACTTGATCTGATCGATAGAAAATTTTTCTCATATATTCATGTTTTTAATCTAATACTCGTACTCTTTTATTATTATTTCTAATTATGCATTTCAATTTTTTTCTTTGATTTTGATTTAATTATCATATAATTTATTCACTGGAAATTTTGTTTATCCTTCCATCTCAGCTCAATAATAATATAATGGCTATCCATTATTTTTTTGAAATTACGTATCCTTAAATTTCTAACATTCTATGCTACGTCAGAAAAAAATTTCATAGCTCTTATGATATGCTGTTTACTCAAGAGTATTATCCAGCCAGTGACTGGGTGGATTTTTACACATGGAGGACCGTTTTACCTCTATAATATTTTATTCAAGAGGACGCTACCAAACAGAATTAAAAAAATGAATGTTGAGGAAAAACATGCAGCAACAACTTTTCATTGGCTTCAGCCACACAGAACTTAAAGCGAAAATATGTAAGCTTGAAATATTGTTCAAACCGTATCAACCACACTTATTTTGCAACCTCAAAAACTAATCACGATGCTTCTGTTCAGGGTAAAATTCTTTGTTTGGGCTTTTCACAGATATTTACCCGTTATGTTAGCATGTATAAATTTGATATCGGCTTACTTAAAGGTAGCTGATATTTGCTTGCAGCATAATTACATTATCTCAGCATACCTAAGTTTTTGCCAAGATTTTTTTTTTTTGCTTGATGTAATTAAGATATCAAGTGGGAATATGTAAATAGACATTTTGTAGCGTATGAAAAATGTCATGCCTGACCGGGATTCGATTTCGGGATTTCTGGATAAAAGGCCTACATGTTACCACTTCACCTCGGAGATCAAACTATTAAAATGTTTTTGTTTTTTTTTGAAGTTTACTATTATAATATTCTTTCTTCTATATATAACTTTGAGATACGTCACGTTCTCTTTAGCGTTGCCTTAATTTACGGGAAAATGAACCTTAAAGTGTTATATATCTTTGCGGAAGTGTTGTAGGCTATATAAATATATATATATGTATGTGTGTGTGTGTGTGTGTGTGTGTGTGTGTGTGTGTGTGTGTGTGTGTGCGTGTGTGTGCGTGTGTGTGTGTGTGTGTGTGTGTGAAAATGAATGTAATTGGGAAGATTTGCTGGTTGACGCACAAACTTTAATGAATTGAATTAATGAACTGTGAACTGAAGGCCTCTATCACTGTGTTAGCTGGGTTTGAACTGAATGATTCAAATCAATCGAATGAACAAAGTTGCAAAAATAATAGAATTAAACGTTAAATAATATAAAATAAATTTTAAAAATCTCTGTTTAATAAGAATTTTAGTTCAACAATAATGGAGATCTTCACGTGGGGACTGCGTGTGAAGCTAGAGTGGTGAGGTGATGCAAGCACCTCATGCGAAGATCGACCAATCATCAGCATCAAATGGTAACAAATGGGGTGTCTCTCGAGAGCTGTTTTTCGAGGTAAAATGAGGTTCTTTTATAATGTGTCTGCAAACAATCATCCGATTTTCAAAGTTCAAACAGGGTATTTCTAATATAATACAAATTCGCGTTGGTACCAAACCAGAACAAAACTTAACTGATATACTCAGAAAATTCGAATGGCCTGCGCTACGCTATGACCAGCTTGTTCCCGTGAGTTCCCACAAACGGTATTTGTAGAGTTTAATGACAGTACGATTAGAGGTAATGCTATCGTCATCCGTCTGAGAATCGAGCTGACTATTTTCAAATTTGATGCTTTTAGGGGACAGGGCAAAGGAGAACGGCGTATGCGGTCACTAATATTTTGCTGGGCTGTGACGATGCATAAACTACAAGGGAATATCCTAGATAGAGCTGTCCTAGATCTGTCCTAGTCGTAGCATCTCATGCGAAGATCGACCAATCATCAACATCAAGTGGTAACAAATGGAGAAGCTCTTTAGCCTCCCAACTGCATTTAAATATTTTTGTGGTGAGAACTTATTCATTAGAAAACCTTAAACCATTAAACCTTAACCCTTAAACTATTTCTTAATGAAAAATATATTTTAAAAAGTTGAAGTTGTAGTTTGAAAGTTGATCGGTCACCCATTATCTTATTTAATTAAATACTGGTTAACGATGTTAATCCTTCACTTCCATACCGTGGTTCTTTCTGTTTTTAGGTCAGTATTTATTTTCGTTTATTTAGTTCAATTTATTAATTTATAAAAAAAATAAATAAATAAATTTGCAGTCGTGTTTTTTAATTTTCATAATTATTTTTATTATTTAATTTCCTAAAATATACTTAGTAAGTCTATAATATTAGAAAAAAAGATTTTGTAGAGGACAGTGAAGTTATATTATTCCAATGCCTCTGATGAGCAGTGATAAATAAAATATGATAAAGTCTATGTTATGTAGAAATTCCATTTTGTAAAAATAATTATAGATTACATTTCGATTTAATTAAGTGAAAAACTTTTAAATCTTATGAACTTATGTTAAATAAAACACCAACATTTTACCTTAAGAAGTATGCAATTATACTATATACATATATTTAACACGATAACAAAGAAGAACTTTTCCAGTACCGACTTATACGCCTGAGTTTGATGACAAGAAGTCGCCGACAAAACCCTTCTCTTAACATGACATATTTCTAAATTATAACGCCTTTTATAAGTTATATTACTTGTACTGATGGAATTTAAGTAAATAAACTGGTTTTTATCGATCTTTCAACAGAATAATAATACTTAGCCGCATAATAATTATTCACAAGTACACGTTTGTAAAGTGCATAAACCGGTGTTAAAAATATTTTTCATGAATAGGATATTTAAATATTAATTAGGCCTTTTCAAACTTTTATTCTATTTGTGTATTATTACCAATAATTTTATATGATGATTAATTTCACGCTTAAGCTTCTTGCAAAGAAAGGCAAATTAACGTTAATTTTTTTGTGCGATTTTAAAAATAATTGTAGAAATTACTTATGTAAATATAATTACGTGGATTCACATTGTAATTTTATTCATAAATTAAAACAATGCAAAAAAGTTCTATAAATATAAAGAAATAAGCAGAAAACTAAAGAATAAAAATAGAGAAAAATTTATATACAAAATGATAAGTAAATTTGAGAAGAGGTGATGTAAAAAAATCATCAATGTAATTTAGGTATAGTGAAATAAATCGATGAAGAGTTGAAGAACCTAATGAAAGAGACGTGGAAGGTTAAATCAGAAAATTAAGGTAAATTGTATTTTTTTCTCATATTTTACCCCGTACTTCATCCTCCTCATGGTTCTAACAAATTAAACATCCTGGCCTGGTGATCTACGTATAATGTAGTCAAATTCAGTTGCATATTATGTGGGCAAGGGATACTACGGTCGGTCTTCACGGCGCGAGTGGTAGCGTCTCGGTCTTTCATCCGGAGGACCTGAGTTCGAATCCCGGTCAGGCACGGCATTTTCACACGCGCTACAAATCATTCAACTCATCCTCTGAAGCAATACCTAACGGTGGTCCCGCAGGTTAAAAAAGAAAAGGATGCAAATACTTACAGACTCCAAGCCAACAAAGCCGTTCAGATATTCGGGTGCTTTTAGAATTTTACACGCATTAATAAAAGAAATTCCTTTGACTTTTGCATTGATTTTTCAACACGGTATCTAAGCCATCTACAATCATTTGCTTTATGTCTCATAATATTTGTCTTATATGAGTTAAGTGTAATCTTATATTATTGCACTCTTCTTTGTGTACAAAATTAATCATGAGAAATTAATTGATTAATTGTTAATTAATCTAATTAACTAATCATGAGCACTTAAAGTGATTTATATTTCAAATGTGTCTTCTTATAATTATTTTCTTCATTAAAAGTTACTTTGTATAATGTTACCATATTTTCTTTCAAGTCACGTTTCTTCAGATCTTCTTTAAACTGCTTCATTTCAAATTATTTACTTAAAATCATCTATAAAATCCTATTTTGTGTCTTTTTACACATATCTCTAAGTCCTTTATATTGTTACCATAAATCAGCGATCATAAAAAAAACGCTATTAAAGTTCATTTTTTCACTACTGAGAGTGTAAGAAATAAATAGCGAGATGGTTTAGCAAGTTTACAAGGAGTAGCAAATATTACACCCATTCAAGCACACGGTCACACACATGTAATTAATTAAGGAATTGCAAATGGTACGCGATATGGATTATTGTAAAAAACAAGTGCTATTAATTCGTTAAATAATCTTTTTTTGTTATACCACAAACTGCTTGAGTAATAAAAAAAAAAAACATATTACGTTCTTTGAAATAACTCAGCTATAATTTGCATTGGAAAAAACGAATCAATGCCAGTATGATTATCTTTTTCCTTAATTTAATGAATAAAATGAAAAAAAGAAAACAAATTATAGATTGATGGGGATCAGTCTACGAAAGGCAGATGAACCTATAGATTGATCCCTGATTTTCAGAGATGGCTGTACCGAAAACACAAGCCCGGTAAGGGCCCAGCTTCTTACCGGGCACGATTGTTTTAAGGCATACCTATGCGCACGAACGTTGAAACCCTCCGTGTAATTGATTATTATGGGGTGGAGGATACCGCAAAACAATGTGTGATCGATTCCTGCAGAGTAGGGAAGCATGCCGAAGAGAATTTGGCGTGCTTACCCCAGAGAACATCATATATCATATACCAAACAAGGAGGTATGCTAATATTAAAGTTCGGGCCTAAGATTTAATAACTAAAAGAAAAAAATAAATAGAAAAAATAGGTTTTGAAATTGCTGCTCTACTGGGAGAAGAATTTCTTAATTTAACTGAAGTTCAGACAATATATTTATTACTTTGAAAAGGGCTATCTGGAAATCTATATTGGATGAAAACGTGTATAAATACAATATGTTAAGTATATAATATAATAAAAGTTTTATTTCGAGGGCAAACACAATTTTAATATTTATTTTCTTCAGAACTCTGAAGAAAATAAATAAAAAATCATTTAATCATCGGCCAATTTAAAAATCATTTAATCATGTTAAAGATTTTGAAATGTTATTAAAGACAAACTGATTGTATATTTCTTTATTCATATATTTTTGTTTTGTAGATGTTTAATTTTGACATTTGCTAAAAACTTGTTAAAAGGAACTTTGGTATTTTCCCCTTCACGTCAGTTCTAATTAAAATTAATATAATTAAAAATTAATTTGTCTTTTTTTATGAAAAAAGAATGTTACACATTTAGATTCTAATGGAATTTTTATATGTATTTTTTAATTTTTATAAATTATTAGCTTAAGAGTAAGCGTAACTTTAAATGGAGTACGCTATTAAATTTTTAATTTAAATTATTTACTTGTTTAATAAAACTGTTGGTATTTTTTTTCCAAAAAAGAATGAAAATTAAAAAAAAATTTCAGTTAGGCTAAATTCTCAATGATACTTCGAATTATCATTTTTTTAATGATAGTTACCTATTTTGGCTCTTTAAATAACACGCTCTGTCTAACTGAGTATCAGTTGGACGTCTTATTAATTTCTCTTTATCTCGAATTATTCTATATTCATTGAAATTTTTATTTGTACATTTTTAATCCGTAAACAGACATTTTATAGTTATTGAGTCTATGATATGCATCTGAAAAAGTATTGTTTCATTAATTATGAACTTTCAAAAATTGACATTTTTCACCTGATAAAAAAATCCGTACAATGTTTCCAAGCTTCAAACTAATACGGTAAATTTTTCTCAGAAAAAGGGGGAAGAATACTCTATTATAATAATTCCATGGTTTGAAAAATAATATAAAACCTCGTAAAATAAAGTAATATATTTTGCATTAAAATAAAAATTGTATATTTGTGTACAAGAATGTAAAATTAAAATGAATTTTATATTTGTTAATATCATTCTCATTCTATATATCCTTCTTTATCTTCCAATAAATGAATTGTAATTAATTGTCTATTTATAGAACTTTTTTTTTCATAAATAAAAATTAATTATAATATTGGAAAATTAAAAAAAAAACCAAAAAAAAAACTGGAAAAATAATTCTTAGTTGAAGTGAATTTAATCGAATTTTTATCAAGAAAGATTGTTTGCTTTTAACCTTTGTAAAAATGATTATAAATAGATCAATTTAATTACATTGAATGATAAAAACATAATCCTAAAATTTTTAAATATTTTATCTGCATCTTATGTTACTTCATTTATTTATTTATTTTTAATAAATTATTGGAAATCATAAATAGTAAACATATAAATTAATTTTATTGATTGAAATTTAAGTGTGATTAAAGTAATTAACAGTAACAATATGAGTTTTTATTGGTATTTTTTTTTTTACAAAAAAGAGTTGCGCCATTGTTTAGAATTTGGTAATTGTAATTTAGCGATTGAAATTAAGTGTGATTAAAGTAATTAACAGTAAAAATATGAGTTTTTATTGGTATTTTTAAAAAAAAAAAAAAAGAGTTGCGCCATTGTTTAGAATTTGGTAATTGTTAATGACGTCAACAAACTATTATTATTTAGTTGATGCTGCAAGACAGGTTAAAACTGAACTAGTGAAACATAAATATTTATTTGTTTTAATTAACTCATTTAAATTCTTAATTAAAAACGTGTTTTAAAAAATGTATGTATGATATTTTAAAAGGTGACTCCTATTTAAGGAGATTTAGTTGAATTTAAATTACCGTATTACTGATGGATTAATCTTTTATGTTCAATTAACGGAACTCTCTTTGTGTTATGTGATTTGGCAAGTGCAGCTTTTGAATAATAAATTAAAACTAAACCTTTTGTGTTTAGCACACAAGCACTAAGAACCTTTAGTAATATTAAAAAAAAAAAAAAAATTTATTAGTACTTAGTTTTCCCTAATTATTCTAAATTGTTAAGTTGTACAATAATGTGCAACTTTTAATAATTTTGGTGCGGCAAACAAATATATTTAGCAGCTAGAGTGGACATGTGACCCATTCCCATAGTCATTTATTATATTAATGAATTATTTTTGAATTCAGAAAGAAGTTTACAAAAAAACCTCATTTTTATAAATGCATTTCATTTTTAGATTTAATTTGATGAAATCGATTAAATTTTAACGACGACTTGTAAATCTGAATAATCAGATTACAAACCTGATAACAGCCTGTTTGTTATAGTGTGTCCGTAACTACACGGACACACTATATATATAATAGTTTCAGAAATATTTTAATAGGAATGAAAATACTGCGACTTCATCCTCCAATATGCGCTTCAGACAAAAAAGTAGGATGTTTTCCGTTAACTGTCAAGAAATTGTTTTTCATTATATTTTTTCGCTTTGTTTGTCTTTTTTTTTTCTTTTAAATGTTAAATATTCAAATTAATGTTTTCATTTCAGTTTATAAAAATTTTGAAATTTTATTCGCAAATAATATTCACTCATAACGAATTGTGTTCGGCCGGGATCTTATTTTTTACGAGTGGCGCTCGTACTGTGCTATTCGAAATCTACAGCATAATTATAAATATCTAACGGTTAATCATTCGAAAAATTTCTTTGAATCACAAACATTCATACGATGAAAAGTAGGTGGAGTTCGGTCACACAACGGTAATAAAATTGATTGTGCATCTGTAGAATCTACTTGAGTCGTATCTCGTTTAATTTATGTGGCGCATATATTATGGATTATTAAACACCTCTCTAATATAAAGTTAAAAACGGCTACAGTAAATGAGATTATAATGGAATTTCAGTCGTAAGCTTTTCTGAATTTAGTCTCCACTAGATCTAGGAAAAAACTTACGTGTAAATCTCAAATAACATGATTTGTGATTTATACGCAATATACGCTATTTTTTAAAAATATTTCAGCGTGCAGGAATTAAAGAAATAAGATATTAATAATTTGTTAAAATTACAATTTTGTGAAAGATCTTATTGTTACTCGTTAAAGTTTAGAAAGCTTAGATGAAGCGCAGAGTGAGGATATCGATTTGTGGACCGGCAACTGGCTTCTTGCTTCTTATGACGTCCAGTCACGGTACACTCTCCCCTCCACTGTACTAACAGCAGTGCCAACACTACTTCAGATATCCTAGATAAAATTACTGCCCATCTAGGTGTTTACACTTTCCATACTTAGACAAGAAATAAATTTATATATTACTAATATTTATTTTTGTATTTTATGAAATATTTTGTTCTGAATTTTGACTGAGTCAAATTATAAAAATCACACGGACACAATATATATAATACTTTCAGAAATATTTTAATAGGAATGAAAATACTGCAAAATCGATTATCTGTTAGCGTTAATAAAGCGCTTATTCAAAATTTAACAGAAAAACTCGAAAACTTTCTGTTTAGTTTTAAAAATTATTCCATCATGCTCCAAAATATTAGAAGCAGCTGAAAACTGTTTCTAATTTTTGGCCCCTTGCAGCTCCACAGCATTATTATTATTTTTTTGTTAACGAAGTGAAAAAGACACATTTACGGGCGCCGAAGCAGTGTCGAACTCACTGACAGTTCCGCAAGATGTACATATGCATTCCTGCGCACTACCGATTAAACCTCCATCCCTAGCTGGTAAGCGGGCACTCCCTTCCTGGTAATTCTGATTTGAATTTCATCAGGAAGGGGTATACGCCCGCACTAACAGTGAAACATCAGATGAAGTCACACACACATGAAAACATTACATCAGGCAGCACACCACACAAGTACACAACAAAACACCAATCATGTCACAATTAACATAAGGTGACATCCATTAAAATAACAAGCAAAAACACAGCAACAAAACAGAATACTCTAACCGCACACCATGCAGCAACACATAATCACATCATAAGGCACAACCTCTACAAACACACCGCAGTCAACAACAGACACAGGCAACACAAACACAGGCAACATACGTACCACTTACCGCAGGCCACCATCGGACGCATAAAAGAAGTGCCACCGATCTCATTGCGACCTCCACACGGATGGGGGACACCTTAGGCGCTGAGCCGAGAACCTGTCTTCCACACGCCCTCCAACCGACCCCTACTCCGTCCATCCCTGCGGGACTCCTCCCTGGCGTACAACTCCTGCATTACCTTCTTGGCAAACGTTGCTACCGTTATCCAGTTACTCACGCTCTCAAGCATAATACGCTGCACTTCCTCAGGAGGAAACATTTCCCTGATACCTATAGTATGCAATACTTCCCGCCTGGCATCCTCAAATCTGGGGCACAGAAAAAACGTGGTATGGTGTCTCATCTTCACTCGCATAAAACGGACAGCAGGGGGAGGAGTCGAGACTAAATCTAAAAAGATACCCTCGGAATCCCCCATGGCCCGCCAGAAACTGTGTAAGACAGTAATCCAGCGAGCTATGGGTACGCTCGCAACATCACTCCAGGTCCTTGATCATGCTGTCCAACGATTTTTCTCACTATCGTCCTACCGCCTCTGCCACATTTTCATCATCTCTTCCATGATGGAGCTAGTTACTCTACTTTTTTCAGCGGATGTAAGCGCACTTCGTTGTTTCATCCTTTTCCTGCAAAGAATCTCGAGATCCACCGGTAAAATCCCCGCCATGACCTCAGCAGCCTCGCGGGAAACCGTGCGATATGCTGATGCTATTCTAAGGCAGCTTTCTGTGGACTGTTTCGCGAGCACCCCTATACTTCCCGTATTTGGTGACTTCTCTCCAGACCTCGGCACCGTAAAGTAATACAGAAAACATGATGGCAGACAGTAGTCTCTTTCTCCTCTGCTGCCTGGGCCCCCATTATTTGGAAGTAGTCGCCTCACCTTCTCTACCTTCAGGAATGTCTCCGTAACATGGGTGCCAAATCGCAATCTTGCATCCACCCAGATTGCCAAATTATAATCTTGCATCCATATGGGTGAATATTTTAGGACAATCTTCAAAACTATCGACTGACCTTCAAGTACATCTTCAAGGTCGGTCTCCTCTTACTATTTGTTATAACGACATCATTCGGTGTTGTCTATGGCCATAGCTAATCCTGATAGTATTATTATTAATTTAATGTTATATATAAAAAAAAATAAGCTAAAAACTTATTCCATTTACAACACGTCTCACCGCAAACTCCTTTGTATTTCTCTTTCTTTTCCTACCAAAGGTAAAATGCGGGCTCAGAACCATTTCCAGTCTGATCAGATATTCTACTGGACTAAACGGGCTGATCTGTCATAATTCTGCTCGGAATTGCCCGCAGATGTGACATCATGTACCAGCGGACCTGCAAAGGGATTTTCCTGTCAGTAATAACCTCGGAAATTTCCTCAATTACGAATCTCCTCAATACTATTAAGAATTAGGATTTCTCAGAGGAGATTCAAGTTTAGGGTCCGATAAAGATTGATAACATATCTGAGGATAATTTTGAGTAGAATAAAGAAAAATCAACCAAATTCTTCCAGTAGAACGTTCAATGGGCTCGAAACATGTTTCAGCCCAATTATTTTTTTAATACGTAAGATACAAACTTTTTAAGAAACATCAGTCACAATTATAACA
The DNA here is from genome assembly GCA_010016005.3 of Zanna intricata. NCBI lineage: Eukaryota > Metazoa > Arthropoda > Insecta > Hemiptera > Fulgoridae > Zanna > Zanna intricata. The sequence continues at coordinate 27,748 of JAAAKQ030151375.1, forward strand.
AATTTATTTTACCTTTTTTGCTTTAAAATTGATTTGTTCTAATTTTTATCTAAATTTTAGTGAACATTTTAGTTAAATTAAAACTAGTCACCTATTTCGTAATAGTTGTCTTTTTATTTTCAGAATATTCGAGGTCGGTTTGGAATGTTCTCTGCCTGACAATGAAAATTCACGATTTTTCATAATCTTTTTTTTATATTTCAGCGCAGTCATCTTGCAATTCGATGCATTTAGACGAATTCGATGCATTTAGCTTTTCAATTGTTTAATACTCTCAAAAGTAATGCGATTAGTCCCATTCAGCGAAATAAATGGTTGTCTCAGCTTTATTTCATCACTTGAATTGAATTTTCTTTCAGCGATCCATTTCTTCAGGTTTGTGAAGATAAAGTAATCGGTGGATTCAAATCCCATGAATATGGCGCATATTGAAGCACTTCTAAACGTTCATGAAGTTTTCCAGCAGGATCACTAGACGTTTTTAAGCGCATTATTGTAATGAAATAGCACTTAATTTTTCAATTGGTCCAGTAATGAACCGTTATAATCTCCGATGATGGTCCTACATTTTTTCAGGAAGCTTATGAGCACAAGAGCACGAGATCCCAAAAAAACTGCAGCCATGTCTTTTCTTGCAAATGGAACTATTTTTCCACACTTTTTTTTTGCACACTTTCTTCTGTTCCTATCCACTGTTGGACCACTGGCGTGTAATGATGAATTCATATTTCATCTGCTATTGTAAAAAAATTGAAAAAACTAACAGAATCACCGTCGAGAAGTGTTCGGTCGAATGAGTTTTTAGTGCACCTTTACCAAATGTGCCACTATTGAGCGAAAAGTTTTCTCGAACCCAAAATATTGTTTAAAATGTCGTGGACATGTCTATCGAGTTATTTACAATGTCAGCAAGCTCGCGTACCTTCAGTCTGCGATAATTTAATATCTTATACCCCATTGTGAATTTTTGTGACGATTTCACTGGTCTTCGCGGTTTTAGGGCTCCTGATTAATTATCATCTTGAATATAAATACAAAAACGTTTAAATTCAGTCACAAACTTTGTCAAAAACGAAAGGAAGGAATCCTTTAAAGTGGAATCTAACTCTGTTTGTATGTTCGTCGAGGGTTAAAAAATGTACTTTATAACAGTTTAAACTTCAGTTTTATCTAGTTTTAGAAAATGTCAAAACTTATTTTGCTTTACTCAATCGCCTTAAACAAACAACTAAATGTACGCGTCTGAAAGGATTACAGTTTGCAAAGCCATTTGAGGGATCATACTTCACAAATATCTCAATCAATTGGTCATTCTTATACCATCTCTATGTCAGGCGGAGAACTTTCCGAACGACTGTGGTATTTATACTGTATATGTATTAGTATATATATATATATTCTCACACAAAAAACTGGAAAAATATAGGAACCCTTAAATCATTCTTCAGCAATTAAACAATGAAAAATGAAATCTAATTAGTGGATGTTTTTATCTGGAAAAAATCTATTTTTTTTTTTTTTTGTGAGACCATACACTCCCAACATCCCTGGGGGCAAGTAAAAAATGCTTATTGAAAAAATTGGTTTACTAGAAATCATCTTTAAGAACATTGAAAAACAACAATTTTGATATAAAAGAATGTTTTTTTACAAATACTTTTGTGAAAAAATGTTTGTAAAAGATTTAAAAAAACATTACTACAAACGTGACGTAGGGTTACCACGACCCTAACAAAAATGGTTGCCATTTTATATTTTTCACAGCTAGTTTTAAATGTGGCCTACAGTACATCCAAACTAGTGGTCTTATATCGAATATCGTTTTGAGATAGAAGTATTTGCTAAATTTTATATTTTTAGTGTTTAAATATAGAGTAGTTATTTAAGAAGTGTTGCAGACCACTTTTGGAACTAGTGAATGTTAAAAGTATTTCTATATTTATAATAGAAATTATTGTAAGAAATTATTTTTTTCTCTGTGAAAATTTGTAAATTAATAAAGTAATATCATTGAGTAGGTAGAAAAAAAAAATCGTGTTATATTATTAGATGAGTAAATCGTCGTTATTACGAGAAAACGAGCTGATGATGGAGTTATAAATTAATTTGAAATATTAGTTGGCTGAATTTGTAGGATATATGTGAAATAACTTTGAGTGAAATTTGCCGATTTTCATGCTTGTTAAACATCTTCCCACTCAAATCTACCTCAACAGATAGCCTCAAAATCCTCCAACGATGTTATTGCTGCGAGAAATGATGCTTTAGTTGTTTCTGTTTTAGATCCATATGTGATGATATTCTAATACAATAATTCAAAATATAGATAAAAGATTAAGATAGAATAGAATAGTCGTACTGCACGAGTTCAATTCCGTGAACCCAGAAGCAACGTATTAACATAATTGCCATAGTTACTAAGCTCAGTTCAAAACAATATGTATGCTACGTAATCTAAAAACGAGTATCTATCTTAATTGGATGAAATAGTGCAAAGATACATAAAAATATGTTGAAATTTTGTTAATGAGGCCATGAACTTTTATGTTTTGTATTAAAAACAAAAAATTGGTTAGTAATTTACTATAATGATTACGTTGTTAATCAATAAATAACATCTGATAAGGTAAATTGATTCTTTATATTAGTAGGCCATCTAAAGAATCTGTACAATATATAACAATATTATGTACGGTGTATAGTAATTAAGTTTGACCTACGAAATAGAGGTTAAAGAACAATATTTTTATTGCTTTATAAATTCTGTTACGAAATGAAGTAACTAAATACCTATTTATCTTATTTTTCTGTTAATTAATTTTTATCAAAGTAGATTAATGAACAATACAGGTTCTTGTACATTATTTTCCGTTAAAAAAACCTTAATTACACTTACCCAATTAATTTTTATTGTTATCTACACTAAACATATATCTTGGTCGATTTCTTGTTGATACTAGTTTTCCACAATTTACGAAGTTTGGAAAATTTTCTTCATGATTTATGTTTAGCAATTCGTTAGTTATCGCATATGCAAATACGTCGAACATTAGTATCTTGTTACATTAGTAACGAATTTAAATTTTAGTAGATTTAATCTTTAACAGCAAATAATTAGAAAAGTTTCTGCTACTTTTACATTATAATGATGCCGGCCTCCGTGGCTGAGTGATAGCGTCTCGGCCTTTCATCCGGAGGTCCCGGGTTCAAATCCCGGTCAGGCATGGCATTTTTCACACACGC
>JAAAKQ030151398.1:0-12952 GCA_010016005.3 Zanna intricata
AATCTCAGGTCGACCACTCCTGAGAAGTGTGGTTAATTGAAACCCAACCACCAAAGAACACCGGTATACACGATCTAATATTCAACATCAATCATCAAGTTTTATATATATATATATATATATATATATACATGGTCATCCTTGGAAAAATATAGTTTTTGAAGTAAATAATTTAACTTTAGTATGAATTTTAAAAAAATGATAATAAAACAGTTTAGAATAAAATAAACAGTTTATCTTGGAAATGAAGAAGAAGTCTGTTAGCTAAAAATAACTTTACAAAAAATTGCATAATGTTAATATCATTATTTCCGTTTGTAGGTTTTTTTCTATCTCCATCATTTAAATAATTGGCCTTCAAAATTTTGAATTTGTTATGATTTCATTTCATTTGTAATTTAAAATTACGTAACTTTAATTATACTATTGCAAAAATAATTTTAAAGTAAATGTATTTTAAATTAATGCGTTTTGATAAATTTAAATTTTTAAACTGTTTAATTCCATTTCTTGTTAAAAATTTTATTATTATTCAAATTGTAATAATAAAAATAATTTAAACAATTGTAAATCTTACTTTATATAAAGAAAGAGATAAGAAATAAATAAAAAAAGATAAACTTGATAATTAAAAAGTAATTATTTTTTTCATTTTTATGCTTTAATTTTGTTCTATTTATACGCATTAAACAATAAAATGAATTTAAACAATTAAAACCTGTTATTAATTTTTCATTTTTTATATTTTTTTTTTATTTATTACAAATTATTATTATTTATTGTAACAAATATTGCTAAAATATGATTCATATATTACCACTCATATACTCTGAATTTTACAGAATATACAGTCAAATGTGTTGTAGTTTACTTTTCAACAGATTTTATAGATTATACAAAACATATTTTTTGAAAAATGTTCAATACCAATTTTCCTTGTTAACGATACCTTTTACTAGACAATGTATAAGAATAAAGATACAAATTTTTTAGTTACTTTAATTTTATCAACGTTTTATGCACTTTCAAATCGAAAATCACTAAAAATAATTTTTTACATTTGGTTGGGGGGACCCAACGGGTTTCCCAGACGTGGTGATTTAAAGGAATAATATATATGAATATTTTCAATTAAAAAAAAAAAAAATGTATATATACATATATATTGTCATAAAAAAAATTGTTTTTCGCTAGAGCTCTCTAGGAAAAAAATTATTTTTTTCTGTTATATAAATGTAATAAAGTATGTATTGTACTTTTTTTCAGTTATTTTAAATCTGCAAACCGAAATTGAATGGAACGCAGGGTTTATTTTAGTAAAATTAATTAAAAATCCCTAATTTTTTAAGGAATAACATAGCCTGTAATATGATATTATCATACCTATCTACTTTTCTTTAGTTTTCTCCAGTACACAGCCTCTGGATTATATTTTTCCAGTCTCTAGCAATTATCAAATTACAAGTATACCTTCTGCTTCCATTTTCCCTGGTAGCGTGTTTCTATCACTGATATATTCTCGTGAAAGCGTTCACTGTGTTCATCCCTTACGACACCGAGTTAGAAGAAAGTCCAAATGTGAATACAGAATATGTATTTTTAAAAACAATACGTATTGCATTCCAGTTATTTATAGTTTTAAAGAAGCTCACTCACCAATTCTGCAATGTTCTCAACTTCGTTTTTCCAGTGAATGATTTAATAATATTTTGAACTGATACTCCTGCTGCTTTCTCAGACATTCATTCAAAGTCCGAAACCTACATTAACTTATGAATCTGTGATTCGATAAATATTCCTTCTTTGAACTTTGCCTCACTGATCCTGTGAATCTTTTTTTAAGATATAAGAAACCTTGGCCATTACGATCCATTGCTTTGACAAAATTTTTAATTTAAGCAAAGTTTAAGTGCGCTGTGGAACTTACACGTTCTTCGGATGCTTAAATATGATTTCTTCTCTCTTCGGTCAGTGATTTTTTATGTAGTGTTTTTTCTCGTATGTACTATCCCGCTAGCACACAAAAAAACTTCTGAGGAACAACTGTAGTTTTGATCTGCAAATTAATTTGAAAACTGGAAGGGACTGGAACATACTCGTAGTTTCTGGCTTTCTTAAATTCTTGGCTGAGCGGAGATTGGCTGTGGGGATCTTATGCTGCTATAGATGTATAGATAGAATAGCAACCCGAATGATTAGGGTCCCGCCTGAATGCTTATTTTGTCAAGATAGGCGTTTTGGCATCAACCTCTAGTTAGATATTCGCTTTAGGATAAGAATGGATGTGTGAAGAACTCTGCAAGAGTTCTGCGAACTCTAATATACAGTGTAAAAGGGTACAGGCATTGACCTCACTCCCAAAAGCGATTCAGAGCAGATATTGATAGTATGTTTTCATTAGAAGTTTATTGAATTTTTGAATCTATTGCTTGATTTTTAAGAAAATCAAGAGGACTTTAAGTAAATTGGATTGTAGAAAAAATTGCCCTTGCTGCGAACAACACGTGCTTTGTTGTAGAGAATAGTATTTTTGGTGTTTAAAGATTCAATAAAATAATGATTTGAGTGCGTAGAGTCTAATTGAAGTTAAATGTAAGAAGGGTTTTTGTGTAAAACCTTCGGTGTTAAAGAAAAGCGCGGGGATTATTCTTCCACGAATCGGTTAATCTGATTGTTAAGGGTTGTAAGTTATGGTAGGTGGTCATAGTTGGAGGAGGCCATACGAAGGCTGTTTCACAGTAGATTTTGTAAATACACTGATGAAAATGTCTGCCAAGGCATTCGCATCGGTGGCATTCTGACAGAAGCCAAACTGATGGCTTTGTAGTTTTATCAAGTTTGAAATGTCTAAAGTACGACCTCCAGTAAAGCCCATCATGGCTACAAACGGAGTGACCGGGATCGTCACAAGGCGGTTGTTTCCTCTACGGGGATTAGGATGAGTCCTAATAAAATGGCTACAATCTTTAGATCTCCACCTATGTCCCAAGAATGCTTTTCATAATTTATCATAACCAGTAAAAATTTCATACCGTCATAAGTTTCCATTTTTTCTGCAGAAGCAAAAAGAATTGATGGTTTCTTATTTTTAGTGAAAGGAGGACGGCTTAAAAACTTGATTTAGAGGAATGTATAAATTATCTATCAACATTCAGTAGGATTGTGATGCTGTTCCTGTAAATCCAATAAAGAATTTACATCATTGCAATTACTATATTATCTTTTAATGCAAATAAACGTTAAAAATTTTGCTGCCTACACGAAAAAAACATATTTTAGTGCCAGTTTTGAGGAGGTTACAGCCTTTTAAGGAAAGGAAGTTGACTTTTAATGAAGTAAAAGTGGATCCTCCAGTTAACTTTAAATAAAATTAGAATCTCATCCTTATTAGTTTTTTTCCTAAAAAATTACATTCTCAAAATTGAGACTCTCCTCCTTTTTGAAGTGGGTAAAAGTTGTTGCGTATTCGCCTTAACATTTTACAACCTTGATGATTCTAAACGAAGAGAAAAAATGACATAATCTCAATATTATTATACGCTACAGTTTTAAAAGTACCTCACTTATGTTTACTCGCTTAAAATAAAAGATTAATGAAATAAAATTTTGTAATTTTTTTTTTTAAGAATAAAATCAATGTTTATGTGTACAGCATTTTTTTACACTGAAACCCTATTACCCAATTTGTAATTGTAGTTACAGGTCAACATTGAATTTTTTTGTGAACGGTTCCTTTTCATTTCTGCATACGTTAAATAAAAATCTGAATTAATTAAAAGTCTCCTCCTTATTTTGAATCATAAGTAATTCCAGGCAGTTTATATCAGAAATACTTCAGCATTTCAAGAAATATCACATTTCTTGATTTTACCAGTTTCCATCTGATTAATTGTCCTTGAATAACGCACTAAAGGTTAAAGATACATTTAAGCTTCTAGTATTTAATGTTAGATTGTACATTGAAGAAACACGAAGAAAGTTTATTATCATTCTTTAGATGATTTTTCAGCCATATATTCAAGCCTATAAATAAAAATATGTTTTGAAAATTTTGTAGCTTTAAATAATATTAAGTGTAAATGGAATCGGAATCGTAAGTTTTCGGATGAAAGATGAATTTTGATTTATTTTTCATCTTATTTTTACACTGATAGAAATTTAAATGTTGAAATTTACATTTTTCGACTGTATTTTAGTTGTTATTGTATGTATCACGTTCATGAGGATTTAAACAGAACATCATATATCCCGACAGATGGACACTTGGTTGGTACCTGTTTCTAATTTTCAGTACTTCAAAAAAAATTTACATTTTTCTTTTTTTCTAAATTTTGAACATAATAATTTCTTTAATTGTTAGAAGAGTAATACCAGATTTTGCGTTAATTGTTAAGACGATCTTTTTAGAAGTGTAGAGAGTTTTCATATCAAATAGTAGGGGAACGGGTTCTTAAATTTCTTTTACGTTAAAAAAATATGAAATTTTATAATCAATATGTACATTCTTTTGTCCATAAAATATCATTGTCATTGTATGTTGGGAATTTGACTGATTTAGTAGTTTTTTAATACATAACTCTGACTAATTTATATATACCCTAAATTAACCGCGTATCATTCTGTTTTGATAAATTTTCTTCAGAATGAGTTAATTCTATCTTGATTATTCTGGAGACAGCAAACTAATTTTATCGATATCCACTGTCATTAAATTATAATTTTTCCATCTCATTCTTAATTTTTTAATATTGTTTGACTTTTAAAGCAAATATTTTTCCCGTATATGAATAATTTTAGTAAATGAAATCGGTTAAAGAAATAAAATTATTCTAAGATTTTCTTCATTTACCTCCCATTAATTTTAAACGATTAATTATTAAGACGGGTGGTTAATTTATCCTAAATCGGTTATTTTACAGCTGAATATCAAAATCAAAAGTTCTTAGATTCAAATAAGTTACTCTTATACCGATTGGAATTCTAGATAGTGGATAACGGTATATCTTGATAGTTCGGGTTCAATTAACCACACGTCTCAGGAATGGTTGGACTGAGTGTGTAAAAAGAGTACAACTCCTTAAATAGCATCCTCATCTCGTCGGGCTGTGGAAAGTTGCATATTGTTCACTAGTTGAACAGATTGCAACTTCATCAAAATTAGGAAAGATAAAAGTAAAATAAATTTATTAATACATAGGTTTTATATCAAATTATATCTATTTAATGGAAGAAAATATTATATATCATGTGATAAAAAGATCTCTTCCGTTTCCTGATTAGTAATAATACAATTGTGAGAACCTATGTTTATTTACGCAAGGTGATTATCAAGAAACAATATTAAATACATAAATATTTTATTCATCAGTCCTTGGATTAAAAATATAACAATTATTATTACTATTATTATTTAAAACATTTTTAAAAAATTATTTTTTCATTAATAACACCAATATTAATTCTGTACATTAATTACTTCGTATTTGTTGATATTTAAAATATAAGAACATATATATACAATTATTACATAGATAAGTACTCTGAAAAATTATACATATACATTTTATAAATAAATAATATATAATATACAAATATATAATAATCTATATAGTATACAAAAGTAATTAACTCGTATTTTATACGTATAAAATTTAATTAATCTTCATTTCTCTTTAAAAATAATTATAAAAAAAGAATAAAATTAAAATAATGAATTTACTTAACTCACTCACATAAATTAAGCTCGTGTGTTTTCTAAATAATAATAATAATAAAAAATAAAATACCGAACTTTATTAATGAATTATTATTATTAGAAAAATATATACGATTATTATTAACATGGAAATGTATTGCTTTAAGTTTTAGATTTTGAGATTTTTTTTTTATTTTAGATATAAAATTGTGTTTTTTCCCACTATCAACAATGAAATTAAAATATTTATAAGGAAACCCGTGAATTAAATAGTAAAATAAAAGCTTTTCATCATTTCGTCTTTGCCTATGAGAGAAATAGTAATAATCAAAATATTAAAGATATATGTTTTTTTTTTTTTTTTCATGTAATCTCTGGCTTGCCATGTCTCACTTCAGAAAAATTCTATGTGATATATGTTGATTTCTCAAAATTCCAAGAGAAAGATTTTTAAATAAATATCTATTTCATTCACATTTTATATTCTGAGAGAAAATGAATACTAGTAATATTTGGAAATTGAATTGCAGTCTTGTATGACGAGTGTAAAATGTGTACGAAGGGTGTAAAATGTAGCTGATGGTCTATAATATTTGAAACACTACAGAAACCAAATGATTTGATAGTACTATTACTTTCACCTTACTCTGAATTATATTAAACACATGTGTATGATGAAAGAAAATGCTTTTAAGCACCTAAGCATGATTACATAGATAATTTAAGCATAATTACTTAGATAATAACTCTGTAGGTCGGGCGCCGTAGAATAAGCCTACGGTATTCCCTGTTAGTCGTACAATGCAACTTAAAGGGACGTTTACATCCTGTACTTCCAGGTATGATACAATAGGACTCGAGTTCCCCCCCAAGGGGAATAACGCCCGCCAAGTGACATTACCGGTTGTCACACCACTCCCTCCGTTCCTAGCCCTGAAGGACTTTACCGGAGGTCGTCTTTTCGCCTCAATCTGATAATGCCACAGTCATCAACCGACCTCGGGGAGATGCCTCCGATGTCAATGCGATAGAATAGGACTACCATTTTTCCCCTTGCTGTCATAGGAGGAAACTGAAAGGAAAGCTCACCTCTATTAGGTCCATTGACTGAAAGGGGGGCTGATGCCCTATAGATCCAGGCGTTATAGAATAGGCTTATAGTGTTCCCATGCCCATTGTATAGGTCAAATTAAAGGGATGTTTACAACCTGTAGTTCCTGTTAAAGTAGAATAAGTCTATGGTATCTCAGCTGACCTGCTTAGGATGAGCCACCCCGTCCGAGTAATTTAAAAATACTACCTCTTAGTATTTTTAGATTACAAATAATCACAAATCTGTTTTTTTTTAACATACAAAAAAGTATAAAAGTTAATAAAACGTATTAAGTGTACAGATAAATAAAATGAATTATAAGTTTAAATGTTCCTTTAGAATCAAATCTTATAAAGCTGCTCTTTATTTCTTTGTTTTCCATGTTTTTCATGTACATATACCAGAACTTTGATTAAATTTCAAGGAATTTATTAACATAAAAGATGTTATAACATAATTAACATTATTAATAAACACAAGTAATTAACGTATCTTAACTAGAACACTGATCAACATAACATTTGGAACTGAACATGGATTAGGTGTTCGGTGCCGAATTATATATGCCCCTTTTTATATGCTGAATTTGAATATCTGTTTTGAATCCATCATGTAACATTCTTTTACAAGTTACAACCCCTTTAATTTATTTGTTCCATCATTCGGGGAACAAGCAGTACAAATAAGTTTGTACATTTGTGTGTTCCCTTGTCACATCTGATTTATATTGTGATGCATGCTGCAGACCTATATTTGATACATAACAATTGAATGATGTAATTTCATTCAAGCCAAAAATTTCAATGAGTAATTCAATATGATAAAATTTTCTTCAGTATGAGTTCAGTTCCTAGTATGACTTTCTGTGTTCTTTTAGTTGTGTTAAGGGTTTGTTATACATTAATTCTAAAAATTGTTTTGTAAGTAATGCCATAAATTTAGTGAAAGATTTTTGTGACACAACAACTTTTGGTATTTTTTTTATAGAACAGCAAGATTTGTTAAGTTGTGTGTGTGTGTATGTGTGTTTTGTGTTTTGTTGTAGTGCACTCCATGGTGAAATAGTATAGTATTTTAAGTAATTAAGTATTTATAAATTGAAATATATATATTTTGGTACTTAAGTAATTATTTCTGTAATATTTCAGTTTACTTTTCATTTATTAAAACATTTTGAATATTACACTGAAATAAACACTCAAATAATTTATTTTTCATTTGAGGAGATTTCATCAGGAAATTGAATGAAAAGGCAATATCGAGTCTGCTGAAAACTGCTTACAAACATTATTTTGGGTGTCCCTTGGTGTTGGGAGACCAAGATAAATTCTGTGCTCCACATGTAGCATGCATCAAGTGCTACATTAAAGTAACCCACTGGTTAAAGGAAAAAAAAGAACATTTTCCTACTGGCATACCTATGATAGCCTAATACCATTATGATGATTGCTATTTTTGCTTAAAAAATGATACTGGCCAATTCAAACAATAAAAACAATATTGCATACACAAGTGTTTGTTCATCTATGAGACCAGTACTTCATGATGTTGATTTACCAATACCGATTGCTCCAACTTCATACAAAGAAACTTCTGATTCCCCAGAAGGCTTAACCAATGAGTCTTCAACTTCAATAGATATTAATTACATTTTAGAAGAATCAAATACTGAACTTCATCTCAATACACAAGCAGAACTGACCAATCTAATTTGAGACTTGTATTTGTTGAAACAGCATGCACTATAACCCCTAAGTTCATGTCTTAAAGAATGGAATTTATTAAAGAAGATTAATAAAATTTCAGTATATAGAAATCAAAACTAAATTTTTCTGAAATATATTAGAAGAGATGATTTAATTTGTTTCTATTGTGATGTTAGGGGAAAAATGTCTGAATGGAATATGTTATTCATAATAGGTGTTTATTTATAAACTAATCAAAAAGAAATTTAAAGGCAGTGAGTGTTGATGCATAACCCAAATAAGGTTTCTTCTAAACTGGTAGCACATGCTTTAAGAATAAAAGAAACATATGAAAGTATGTCAAAAAGTTTAAAAGGTATTAAGGATGATGAATACTCATGGCGAATCATTGCTGACCTGAAGGTGATAGGGCTTCTTCTCAGTCTCCAGAGTGGCTTTACAAAATATATGTGTTTCTTGTGTTTGTGGGAAACACAACTTCAAACACTGCGGATGTTTATGCATATAAACATTCGCAGTGTTTGTGGATGTTTATAACTATAACGGATAACTGCGGATGTTTATACATATAAACATCCGCAGTTAAATACTGTACAAGAAAAATTCAGTTTACCCCAGGAAAGGAAAATGTTGTCAATATTATTGTTGTTGAAGCAGACCATATTATTTTACCACCTTTACACATAAAACTAGGCCTGATGATAAATTTTTTGAAAGCATTAGATAGAAATGGAGACGGCTTTAGCTGAGTTTTTTCATGATTAAGTGAAGCCAAATTAAAGGAGGGAATATTCACTGGGCCACAAATAAGAAAATTAATTTTTGAAAATATATTTGACAGCAGCAAACTGAATCCTAAAGAAGTAGCAGTGTGGAGGTTATTCAAAGATGTTGTTAGCGGTTTTCTTGGAAAAAAAAGCTGAAAACTATGATCAGCTCATAATGAACTGTTAGCAAACTACAAAAATTTAGTCTGCAGAATGTCATTGAAAATTCATTTTTTAAATTCCCATATGGACTTTTTCCCTTTACAGTCATGATATCAGCATCAAACTAGGAGAGAGATTCCACCAAGATATATTGGTGATGGAATATGGTTATCCAGAAAGATATGATGAATCCAATGATGAGTGATTACTGCTGGATTATAAAAAGAGTGACTTCATTGAACACAAAAGGAAAATAAGAAAAAAATTTAAGATAAAGCTAAATGGCTGCAAAATAAAGGTAGGAATTTAAATTGTAATTATTTTTTTTTTTTTTGTATTCTATTATCTATGAAGTCTCCCAATATTTTAAATGAATCAGAACTAAATATCCGAGTTGATAAATAAAAACTGATTTCATTTTAAGATTCAATATAAAAAATAGTACTAATTCACTTACTGTTATCTCAGTTTTAAATTAATATTTTTGTTTGTTTGTTTGTTTGTTGACCTGTGTCATTATTACAACTGATTGCTGGCTTCCGTAGCCAAGTGGTAGCATCTCGGCTTTTCATCCGTAGGTCCCAGGTTCGAATCCCGGTCAGGCATGGCATTTTTCACACACGCTACAACTCGTTCATCTTATCCTCTGAAGATGTAACCTAACAATGGTTCCGGAGGTGAAACAAAAAAAAAAAAAATTACAACTGATTTCAGTGACAATAAAGTTAATAAAATGTTTAAAAAACTAAAACACATAAAGTATGTTAATTATGATAGGGTTACAGGTCAAAATTAAATATTCTTTTTTAATTTATAACCCTCTGTTATAATTGTAGGTGCAAGTGAAAAAACAATAGTTGGATTTTGAGTGGATGAGTAGATAGATTGGCACAGTTCCATCAAAGCATTTTTTTTATGATATGAGATTATGATAGAGTTATTAGTCCAAGTGGAAATTTGCAGTGTATGAAAAATTCTTTGCATACCTTGATTCAAACCCAGAACATCTAAGAAATTATCCTCAGGTGAGGTTATATGTCTTATGACATATAACCTGCTTAACTGTTAAACTGTTACATTTGGTTTCTTGGTGGATGTAGATTATTCTGGACCAAATATTATCTTTAGGAATGATGGACACAATTATATGATCCAGGGCAATTGATACACAACAACCTCTACCAAAAATGACTTCTAGGCAAGAGTTTTGCCTAACTTGCATAATACCAATAATATAAAGGGCAACAAAGTTTTTAAGGCTATTATTTTATACAAGATATAATGTTTTCTTCAATTTCATCAAATTTGCTTTCTGACTGAGCCTTCAAAAAATCGAAAGAAATAATATCAAACTTCTTAGTTATAGGATTGCCAGTTTTCTTTCCACAGTTGCTCCAAATTCATCCATCGTACCCTTTTCCACAGCTGCACACGCAAGGAGAGTTACCGGGTTTGAACACCCCCCCCCCCCCAACGCCTTTGAAGGTTTAAGTAGTTTTTAATATTAGGCCTATATAAAATAAACATACTCTAAATTTACACATATATATTTGAGTATCTTTTTAAAAATCCATCGTATTCTCAGAGTATTCTATCAGAATAACAAAATCTATCGACATAAGATCCAGTCCTTCTTCAATAATTTAATAAATAATTCTTCAGTAATTTTCCCTGTACACGGAGTTGCGGCACGTACAGTACATCACTCAACGTGCGACACAGTAGTCGTCATTTAGTATTCTGAGAAGCGGTAGTGCTATCACTGGCGCGGTGGATGTCAAAGCATACACCCCTTCTCGTTTCGTGAAAGAGAGGAGGACCATAAAATCCGTTGCGCTTTTTAAGAAGGTACGATAATAATACCGTCCTTGTAATATAATAAGGCCGACACCATATAAACTTACTTCTAGTGAAACATATTCTCGGGACATCTCTGCAGTGGCAGCAGTGCACACATGAAATATTCTACATCGTCGAGCGGTACTAATTAGTATGAGTTCAGATTTTGTTGTGGTACGTTCGTTTAACGTTTTCTGCATTTCGCAGTTCATATTTTTAAATAGAAACTTCACATTAACCTTCCTTGTTATTTAATATCTCTAAGCGACCTCAAAGTTAAATTTAAAATTTTTTAGCAAAAGTTTGCGTGCCTATGTGAAAATTTTACATTGCCAAATATTTCTTCGCTGCTGCAACATGACGATGGTGTCGCAGATGTTCTTCCCGAAACTAGTTTCACACTCTCCTATAAAAACTCAGCTGGTATTGAATGTACATGGACATCACTCAATAATGCTGACGTGCCCGCTGAATCATTTAGAAGTAATAAGTGTATTGTTCTAGTTCCGGAAGTTTCAACATCTTCAAGTTCCAGGGAACTACACATTTATAATATTGGTGTTTACGTAGGAAAAGACTTGTCTAATGAATAAAAACTGGTTGTCTTGAATAATATCTGGAAACTAAATCCAGAGTTTGTTTGTTTCCAACAAAAGAAAAAAGGAATCTGCGATTTCAGTTTAAATGGTTTTACTGCTGGAAGTGGCTTGCATATTCCGAATTTTAGGGAGGGAGTTTTTGTAAATTTTGTGCACTTTTTGCTCCAAGAAATAGTTTTGGATCTGACAACTAACCCGTAGGTCAACTTTGTAGTGAGAAATTTGACAACTGGAAAGGCGGACGAGTGATTTTCAGAATATGAGAAGTGTCTTTATCACAAAGAAAGTTTGAAGATAGCCCGTACTTTGACCAAAATTTCTTGTGGGAAGAAAAGATATAATAGCACATCTATAGATGTGCTAATAGGTATAACAACAACTCAAAAGAAACTGGAGAACAGGAAATAACTTATTCATATTATTAAATTATTTTGTTTTTCGAGAAATAATGTATCGCTCTGCGAGGCCACAGGAGTTTAAGATGAATAGAGGTCAAGGTCGACGAAAAAGTAGAAAAAAATTATGGCAGTTTCAGGGCACGTCTTCGCTTTTGAAGCAAGACTAATACTGTATTAAAATATTTTTTGACGTGTAGTGTTGGAAATACGCAGTAGACCAGTTTTCTTAACTTTTTATAAAATTATAAAAATTATTTATAAAACTTAAAATTGAAATTCTATAAAAATGGTCCTGAAATCTATAATCATGAAATAAACAATTAAAATGTTATGTTACGGGTTGTTATATCTTCTTTTGTTGTAACTTCTAGAGTTAGTTTTTCACATTTTGTAATATAGTACATTTAATACACTCCATTCTGGGCTAATTTCTTAGTTTTAATATTATCCTTTCATAAATTACAGTGCTGTGCAAATTAGTTGGGACAAGCAACCTCTTTTTTTAAGACATACGTTTTGTATACATTAGTCATGGAACCTTTTGTTTATTTTACGTTATGCATATTTTGTGGTATGTACGTGATATACAGTGAGTTAACCTTGACTGCTGTGAAGCGGTTAGAACCGGTTTGGGTTGGTTATGTCACATCTGACTGAGCAGTAACCTAACATACTGTTAGTTGTTTGAGATTA
>JAAAKQ030151409.1:0-12952 GCA_010016005.3 Zanna intricata
TTGGAGATACAAAGTCATAGAATCAGAAACTTATATCATTAATGGGAGGAAAATTATAAGTAAATAAAAATGTTTTCTGGTCAATATGACACAAACAGAACAGCAGGGTTAAAGTCCTTTAAAACTAAAAAGCAACCTTTTCTATCTGCATATTTGAATAATGTACATAGATTTAAATCAAATCAGATTTGAACATTCATGGTTTAAATATTTGTATTAAAATATTTCAATATTCTATATTAATATATGGTATATTAAATATATAACTATATTTTAATATAATCATTAAAATATTATCAATAGAAATATTTTAACAGTTTAATGATACTACTGTTCAATGAAAAAAATATACATATAGTGTTAAAGCAAACAAAACAAACATATCCTGTTGATCCCTACTTATGACTAATAACCCTACTGATGTTTATTAAACATTAATTTTATGTAAATTGGAAGATCCATTTTTCATATTAAGTGTACAAGTGGCTGAGGAGAAAGCCCAGACCCATTTATAAAAATGGGGTTTTCACAAGAATTAAAAAAAATTTTGCATATGAATGTTTAGAATAACAAAGTTTTTCTGTTTTGGAATTCCATGTGTATCAACATCAAGGAATCAGAGACCCCTTATTGGTAAGGGATCTTGAAAGATAACCACAATCTTTTTTTATTAATGAAGTAGTCTAAGGAGCTTTAAAAGTATCTGGGTGGGCAACATGGAAAATCTTTTGGCGACATTTGGCCATCTTTATAATTTAATCTGTTTTAATTTATAAAAAAGATCTTTTTTTGATTTATAAAAAATAATCTTTTTTAATTTATTTTTTTAATAATCTATCTTTTAATTTTTTTAAATCTTTTATCTTTACACCTGGCACTAAGATGATTTGATTAAATACATCCTATCTTTCAATTTTGAATTAAAGGAAGATAAGAGAGGCCTGCAGAGGATAAGGAGGATTGTAAATATTATAGAAAACATTGTTTTTTTGAAAGTAAAACATATTTTGGTAAATAACAAATAACATACCATTATAATTAAATTGATATTTTAAGTATGTATCAAAATTATTGTTAATTAAAACACGTTTTAGGGCAAGAAACTTGAATCTGTTGTTCTCCTATGAGTATATAGTTTTTACCCTTTTTCAAATATCATGATAGGTGATTTTTTTTAAATTTTTTTAAAACTGGAGAACATTTAGCCTCTTGGGGACAAAAAAGTCCAGCTATTTGCATAACATTAAATGCTTATGTTTTACTATGTGTTTGTCAAACACATTTTGACAAAAAGGGTTTGAATATTTCTATCTTCAAAGTTTGTTGTAGAATCTGAATCTCTTGGAACACCTGTATGTTTTCCTAATGTTCCAGTAGTGGGACAATATTTGTAAAAGTACAGTTCTAATATCACAATTATTAAGGTTTTTTATTTGAGGGAATTAGGACACAAGCCCCTGAGAGGTACCATTAAAACTATTTCTTTTTTAAAATCATTTTGAAAGAAAAGGTTTTGATAGAGAAAAATTAAAATTTTTTATAATAGAAAAGCTCAAGACTTGTGCTTGTTGGAGATAAACAGGACTTATTATCTTAGAATCTGTTTATTTTTTTTTTATTGTTTGACATGTTAAATACATATTGAAGTAGTCCAAATATTGCAATAATACAATTTTAGTTAATTTATAAAATTTTGGAGTTTAAGTCTTGACAGGGACAAGGTTGCTTGAAATTCTTTAGCACTATTGTGTATTTTACAAATATATATTTGTTGTAAAACAATAAAAAAAAAGAAAACAAAAGGCTTGAGTACTGGAATATTCCAGTTTTATTAGTGAATGGGACTAGGATGATTGGTCTTTGGGTAGCAAGAAGTGTTTTAATTACTCTTCTCATGTAAAATTAAAAATTTTCTTAAGAATATTACATATTTTGGGTAGGAGTATTTCAGCATCATAATAATTTCATTTGTTATTAATTCATAGTAGCTGAAGGGGAATAAGGAGAATTAATAGGTCTTGCTTTTAACACTACACATTCTAATAAAGAAAAATGTTAATATATTTCAGTTTTTTATGTGTATAAATGGAAGTATGTACAAGGAGGTCCAATAATGTTTAAAATTTTTTCTGCTAGCAAAACATGCCTTTGGTTTGCTCCTGCAGAATCAAATTCTAACATTTGGTGGACATGTTGTATTGGTTTTCTCCCAATTAGATTTTATTTTATATATTAATTTTATTAAATATTGTTAATTATATTACTGTAAAAGGATGGTATGAAATGATACAAAATTAAGAAGTTTGTACTGTAGTGGTTTCTCATTTAGAAAACTGTAAGCTTTAAAAAATGTAGGAATTTTACAAATCGATGCTGTAGTTCTGAGATTATTATTAAAAAACAGTACAATTAGTGTAGGTATAGGAATTTGCTGGCCTCTGTGGCGCAAGTGGTAGCATCTTGACCTTTCATCCGGGGGTCCTGGGTTCGAATCTGGTTAGACATAGCATTTTCACGCTACACGCTACAAATTATTCATCTCCATCATCTGAAGAAATACCTAACAGTGGTCCCAGAGTTTAAAAAAAATTATAAAAAAAAATAAGTATATGAATTCTACTTAAGAACATGTTCTATAATTGCTCTTAAAATTAATATAATATTTATTCAAATACTTTTCATAAAAAGAGTGCACCCAAAGTAAATCATTTTCTATTGCTGGTGTTGATGTTAACATTATTACACTATTAATTATCAGTGATTAACTTTTATTTACAGAAATAAGGTATTAGAAAATTAGTGCTTCCAAAATCCTTTTTTATATGCTTTTACTGAAACAATCGTATCATTTATTTTTAATAAAAATATTTACAGACTTTTCTATTTTTAACAAACACACTTTTTTTTCTGTTTTCATCACTCACCACTTATGTTTCTAAATAATGATGCAGTCATATCATATATAATTTACAATGTATGTTTGACTATAGGTAGTAGCTGTAGTTGAGATGCTTAAGATTTTTTAATACAGCAGGAAAAATCTTATCTAGGTGTTCAACAAAAGCAATGAACTGAATCCAATTAGAAAATGATGTGTCGTTCTACAATCTGTAAAAATAAAAATAAAAAATTAAGCTGATAAAGAAGTAATCATTTAGTTTAAAAGTTTATTTTTTCTACATAGTAATAAGGAGAAGTAAAATCTCCCTGTTAATAGAAGCTAATTCAAGGGGTAGTAATAGCTAGACAGTTGACTAGAGTTAAGGTAAATTGCATATGGCGCACTTAGTTCTCAAATTTACATACAATAACAGGTTCTTACTAAGAAACCTCTCTTCTGCAGAGGACGCTAAACTACCCCTACATAAGGCAATTTATAAGAACATTTATAAATATGTCTATGTGTCTACAAAATTACTTTATGTAGCTGGTTTAGCTACAGTCTATATTATGTGTATATATATATATATATATATATATATAAATCCGCACACACACACAACTTATTAGACTCTACATTCATTTCTTTATCTTTTTATATTATTCAAGATGACTGCAATATCCTGTAGAATAATGACCTAGTATGCAAGACCTAATTTCAGAAAATGATTATTTGGTATGCAATCTAGATCTGATTGCTAAACATAAGTTTCATATTATGTATCATTGAGTCCCATTATATTTTACAGTCACTTAAAGCAAAATAGAAAAAAGGTGACCCTTAAAAAAAGTTAAAAATTGATTTTTTTATGAGCATCTACTTGTTTATGAAAAGCAAAGTATTGCAAACAAATCTGGTATCCAAAACATTAAATTTTTGTTTCTAAGTAAAAAGAATAAAAACTTCTAAAACAAGAAAAACCATTGTAAATAACACTCATTAAAGTGTATGTACATGATGGATTGATGTACCTACTAACCATTGTGGCTTAAGTATGACCAAAAATTTGGTTTGTACATTTTTGCTCTTTGACCAATACACTTTCATACTTAGGAATTTGAAAAACTGGCCTGTCTACTGTTATATCATATTTTATGGTTCCCAATTTTTCTTTTTCTAGTCTAGATTAATTTAATTGATTGATGCTGTGATATTTTTAATGGAGTTAAGTTAAAATTTTTAAATCTACAGCTGTTAAAATAATATTATGATGCTTATATTATTTATTTATATTACTTTTAATTTTTATTTTTGTAGAAATATTTTATACACAGTTGTATAAATATATAAATTTTTTTTATCTTCAGCCATTTGACTGGTTTGATGCAACTCTCCAAGATTCTCTATCTAGTGCCAGTCGTTTCATTTCGGTTTACCTCCTACATTCTACATCCCTAACAGTACTGGCTTCTATTGCAAAAGCAGTACACAAAAATTATATCAACATATTCTGCAAGAGTGAAAAGACAAAGAATTTTTCAAAACAAAGAATTCAAACTGAAATTTTACTTTTTTAAATTCAGATTCAGTTGGGAAATGTAGGTACAGTTTAGAGTACAAAGAACAGTATATATATATATATATATATAAAACGTGTTCTAAAAATAACTGTACACAACCAGAATTATGTTAAAACCATTTATTATTAACACGTAAACACAATTTTATAACAGCAATGAGTAGTATTCAAATTAATTTCGAAGCATATTTTTATTTTTTTTTCATTGATAAGTTTTATCAACTTACTTTTTAAAAGGTCTAAGTTTATTGGACTAAAAACAGCTGTTTTTAATTTATACAAATTCAATATTTTCTGTTGATTTTTGTTTTTAATAATAAAAGTTAACTTTATTTTTTTTAATTTTCATAGATTCTAATATATTACTTTCCTTAAAATTAAATTGTCCACAGGTTTTGATAACAAAATTTACATATTTATTTGTCATTTAACAAAGTTATTGTACTACAAACTAAAAACAAGTTTGTTTTGTCACAGAATTTTTCTCTTTTAAATTTGATATCATGAAAACTATAGGAGATACAATTCTGGGACCTGTTTTTTCAATTTCAAGATCATGAAACATTAAAAATCAGGTTAACCCCTTATATAAAGAAAGGTGCTTATATAAAGAAAGCAATGGAGTCGCTCAAAGGTATGAGCTCTTTAAATGAAAGCGCGAGCAATTCAGCTTCCCCACATAGTGGAGCGGCTGAAGGCAAGTGAATTTGGTCTTGATTCCGTTACAATGAGGATCAGATGATTCAATCTTAAAGGCCTGAAACTTTGGAACTCGACATCGAGAATTGTCAAGAAATGAAAATGGAAAAAAAAGATGGCCTAAGGGTACACCAAGGCAATAAAAATATGAATGTAAATAAGTTTTGCGATCTTTTAACAAATAGAATGAAAAGATAAGTTTTTTTTTAATAATTGTATGACTATACATATGTTTTGATATTTTAGCCACCAACTCTTTAAAAATGGGTTGTATCTATTACAAGTCTATTTCTGAATGATCTATCAGACAAGCTTAGGTTTTGGTTTTTTTATAGTGTGAAGGGAAGTGTTTTTTTATCTGAAGGTTAATACATTTTTTCTTTTTATTTTATTTGGAGAAAAGGGCCAATGACCACTGTAATCAATGCTAATAAACATAAAAAAAAAGTAATGCCCCGGACAAACCCAACCCCACATCCTAGCGCCCACGTTCTGAACGGGCAAGAACGTGGTACTTCGATACTTTCACTTATATCAGTCAACAGGGCAATGGTTTTGTCCAGAAGCTGCTCTATGGAGTATGGGATTGGAAACTCCGAGCTGTCGAGCTGGTTGCAGTTGTGCTTCTCAGTTTTGAAGCTGGTTTAGCGTGTGAGGAGTAAGGAGGACACCTCCTCATGATTGATGGAGCCGGGTTGAGGGTGAGCTGATGTAAGCTTATCATTACTGTTACAAAGCTTATTATCATTTTTTATCACTACAAAAGTGTGTTTCGAAGCTTAAACACTTTAACCTTGTTTCCAAGCAGACAAGTTTCTAAATTCTGTTGTATAAAGGCACTTTTAAATTTTAGCAAAAGTTTTATGAAGGTAGAATGGAAACTTTATAAATAAGTTGTAGCAGTCAAAGGAACGAGGGGTGGTTGTTACCTTAAAATGCAACGATGTTGTTGAAGACACTTTAGTCTTGCGCTCAGCGTAAGTCAGTCACGTGCCTTGGCAGAGATTGTCCCATGGGTACGGGCATCACAGTGCTTACTGCTATGTGAGAGCCCTGAGATGTTGGTATAGCAAGTCAGGCAGTACCTGACTCCACAGCCCGGGTTAAATTTGTAGTAGGCGACTGATTGTGGAACAGGCAATATCAGTAATCCGCGGAATTTCAAACTGTCTCTTCACCCGAACCTTGCGACATATTGACTGGCGTCACTTTTTTTGTGGGAGTATCTACTTCCTTAACTTCTGAGGCAGAAGGTCAATAAAAAAACCTTTGTGTTGAAGAGCCTGTAAATTCGCAAGCGAAGCGAAGGAGGAGTGTAGTGGTTACGATTGTAGAGAAACTGGTGAATCAAGTTTCGAGCGAAATGCACCGCAGTGTTATCAAAATATTCGGTTTCAAAGGTTAAGAGTTAGATTTTGGCAAGGTAAGTTCTTTCGTGTTAGATCGATGTGTGAAGGAAGTTGCTGGATGATCGGTAAAGGAGGTTAGAAAGACTGTTATTGGACTATTTGAGGAGATCGTCAACGATTTCCATTTGACATGGTTATTCAGGGCATAGAAAATGCCCTCAGGGAGTGCTGGACTTACGGTTACACCACAATGTACACTAAATATCTACAAAAGGGTTGTGTGCAAGGACATATTGAACTGTACCGAAGAGGAAATCATTGAAGAGATACATCAACAAGGAGTTGTTGCCTGTCAACATTTAAACACATGACAAAATGGAGATGAACCCTCCGCATCATATGTATTGACCTTCAATAAACCAAAGTATTTGGAAAAAATAAAGGCTGGGTTCTGTGTAAATATTCTTTGGGTGATTACCTTTGAATGCAGAGCTATTTTAAGTCCAATATTCAACAAAGAAGCTATTTTTGTAAAAAAAACCAAAAAATGGAAGTATCTATAAAAAAAAATACTAATTTCCTTCGTACAGAAGTAACCTAATTGAATTCTCCTGAAAACTTCAAAAGGTTGTAGATAAGTGCACTGAAACTAATCAAATAGTAATGTCTGGAGAGTTGAATACCAGAGTTGGTGATACACCTTTATCTGACTGTCTGTGCCCATTTGATAGCAAAACAATAAATAATTGATATCTTTTGAGAGAGTTTGCCAGTTTTAATAGTTTGAAAGCATAAAATACTTTCTTTAAGAAAAAGGATGTTAATGAATATACATGACTAGCAAGAGGCTTTAAGTCAATAATATATTACTGTATCACGAATAAAATGCTGTAACACTCAGAATGCTGTAACACGAACACCAAACAGGTTGTGGATGTAGGCCGTGCAGCGAGCATCTGATTATTATTTTCTTATAATGAAGAGCAACATTTGTAGCAGTAATCCCCCTGTAACAAGAAAAAGGACCAGGTAGAAGAAGTGTATAAGGTATCTATTATAGGATGAGAGGGTTAGACACATATTCCAGCAGAGGATGATGGAGGGACTAGAGCACAGGGAGAGAGGCAAGGTTGGACATAGAAGAAATGGTGTGGCTTGAAGGAGAGAGTACACACAATTTCATCAGAAGTTCTTAGAAAGAAGAAAAGTCTTAAGATTTGGACAGAAGAAATAGAGAAATTTGTGAAAATAGAAAATATAAAAAAATTACATTAACAATGGAAGGAAACAGGGAAAGATATTAAAAAGAAATTTTGCATAAGGGCTTAATAAAGAAAAGCCATTAGGACTCCCGGGAAAGATTTATTTCTGAAGCTGAAGATGATGTTCATGGCCAACAGACCTTTTCTGTTGGCTAAAAATGGGATTCAGAAAGGAACTTTCAACAATGGATAAAATCTTTACATTAAAACAGCTGATTGAGAAAAGAAGGGAGTATAACCTGGAAACACATAAGACCTTTGTTGATTTTGAAAAAGCATTCAACTGCTTAGATATAGTGAAATTATGGAGTATATTGATTGAAGGAGATTTTCCTTTTCATCTTGTTTTAGCCATCAAAAGTCTGTACAGAGCACCACTGTGGTTATCAGCACATGTGGACAAAGATCAGAATATGTCAAAACAAATAGGGGCGTGAGACAGGGTTGTGGTATTTCTATGACACTTTCTATGGATGGACAATGTCATTCCCAGATGGCAGCAAGATATGTAGACTTAGGGATACAATTCAGTCCTTACATAAGACTTAATATCATAGCTTACGCAGGTGATGTCACCATATTTTTTTTTTTTTAACCTCCGGAACCACCATTAAGCTAAATTTTCAGAGGATGAGATGAATGAATTGTAGCGTGTGTGAAAAGTGCCATGCCGAGAATTCTGCTGGGAAGAAAAAGGTAATGACTTTTTATAGTAAATATCCAGTGAGATCAAAAATTGAGGTGAATGGAGACATCCTGGAACAAGTATTGCCCTTTAACTATTTAGGATGTCAAGTTTCTTTCCTAGATAATACTGATATAATGGATAACCTGATTAGGTTTAGAAATATCTGTGGAATGACTCAGAGAGTATTGAAATGTAGGATGTGGAGATACTAGGTTAAAGTTTTTATAAAATGTTGGCAATACTGGTAGTGTTGTACATGGACTCTTTCAAAGAGACAAAGAGAACAAGTAATAGCAGCTAAAATGAGATTTCTTAGAGCAGTCAAGGGATGCACATTGAATGACAGAATAAGAAGTGAAGATGTAAGAAATGAACTTGGTACATTTAGTCTGGAAGATAAAATGAAGGCAAACTAAAGGAACTGGCCCAGTCATCTAGAACAGATGGAAGATGAACATTTCTCTGCTTACCCCGTGATTACAAATCCAGAAGCCGCAGGGTATGTAGGTTGGCCGAGAAGATGGTTTCCATTACAGATCTGCTTATCAGATTAAGTGAATATCGTCAACCATACGGCGTATGGTAACGCCTGAACGGAGAGATACAATCGAGGACGGTCGTGAACGTATTGAACTCTTGCGCCTGTGACAGATTAATCTCCATCACTCGCGCGCGGCTACCAGCGAGGCCATGAGGCTCCTTGAGGAGTACAACTTCGAGGTGCTCTTGGTTCAGATGTCTTACATAGTCGGAGATAGGGTGGTCGGCTTCCACGGGGTTGATGTTATTCAATCAAGTGGAGGACGTCCGCTCTCTGCGATCGTGGTGGGTTCAGACTTTCTGGGTGTTTTCTGGATGTCTCACTTGTCTGACGAGCAGTTATTCGTGGTGCGAATCACGAGGGGTACGCTCGATGTCGTACCAGTGTCGGGATACTTCCAGCTTGGCTGGAGTATCGATGACTTGCTGGCGAAGTTGGGTAGGATTCTGGACAATCTCCCGGGCACCAGAGTGCTGGGGGTGTGGACGCTAATGCCAAAGTCTACCACCTGTGGATTTCCACTCACTGACCCCAGAGGCGCTGGTCTTGAACAGTTCGTAGAAGCCAGGAACCTCTACTTGTTAAATGAGGCTGAATAACCGCCAACTTTCTCTTCCGAACTGGAGGAAAATTACATCGACGTCACCTTGGTGACGGGCGACTTGCTGCGATACACAAGTACCATAGTTGGACTGTTTCGCCCGAGGCCAGCATGAGCGATCATAGGCTAATAACCTATGAAATCGCTTATGGAGGCGGTCTAAGAGCTCCAGATCCGGGTCGCCAAAGGGGCCTGGATCGAAACAGACTACGGCGCGAGTGCGCAGCTATATTGCAGGGGTTGCAATAGCGCATGGAGTACAGGGAGGAGGTGGAATTGACAGCTGCACTGTTCAGCCAGGCCATCAAGACTGGTTGTGACAGTGTCCTGCGGCGGCCTCAGCCAATGGACGGACCCGGGTATGATGACCAGTCCGCTGATCTACGAGTGCGTGGAACCGTCATGACCGCCGCTTCCGGGCGTCCGTTTGTTAATCGCAGGCGGAGGCTCGGGAATAAGTAGTGGTCCTCTGACCTGAGCGTGCTGCGCGCAAGAGTGAGGGCCGCTAGAAAAAGGTATCAGCGTCGCCCTCTAACGGGGATTATTGCCGATGACGTGTGCGCGCTGAGTACCTACGGGCCTATTGGCCTGCCCATAATGAATATGTTCATGCTGTCAAGAAAGCCAAACTCATATTTTGGCAAGACTCATATTTTGGTTCGGTGCGGGTTAGGTAGTCGGGACCACACACTACCACCTGTGACGACTTACCGGCGTTCCTGGATACTCTGTTTCTAGATGTTCCAGAGGAAGAAGCGGATATTGGGGTCAGGACGGGTGAGACACCATTCCCTGGCGTGCGACCTGTGGAACCCGTGGACATTGACTTAGTGGTTTCCCGAATGACATTGCGGAAGGCACCGGGTATTGACCAACTTGACCCGAACATATTTTACCATCTATTGCCTGTCATAAGGGAGCCACTTGGCAGATTGTTCTCGAGGTGCCTTAGCTGGGGATGCTTTCCAGCTTGCTGGAAGATGGCCCTGGTGCTTTTAAAATCAGGAAGGGATCCGAGTGAGGTCGGCAGTTATCGGCCCATCAGCCTCTTACCGGTTGCCAATTTTCTAGAAAGGCTGGTTGTGGAACGGCTCTGGGAAAGCATTGAAATGGACTCATTTCTAAATCGAGGCCAGACCGGCTTCATGAAAGGGGTTGGCACCGAGGATTGCATCTTAAATGCTCTTGCCGAGGTGGAAAGCGCCGACTGTAAATATGTTTTGGCTATTTTTATTGACATAGAGGTAGCATTTCCTTTCTTATGTTGGGGTTCTCTGCTCTATGAGTTAGAACGCCGCAACGTTCCAGAAGCTTTGCAGGTCGTGGTATGGGACTAACTGTCCAACCAAACGGCTCTGTTTAAAGTTGCACGCCTAGTTGTGGTAACGTCCGTAACCAGGGGAAGTCGCAGGGTTCCGTTCTCGGTCCCCAGCTGTGGAACCTGGTGTTGACAGATTTCTGGGGTTGACATTCCCAGAAGGGGTCATGGCGCAGACTTTCGCCGATGACTGTCTCCTTTTACTTCGTGGTAATTCACGACCATAGCTGGAAAAAAGAGCGCAGGCGGTCTTGTCAACCGCAGAGAGCTGGATGGATCGTCAAAATTGAAGTATTTCTGTGCCCAAGACGAAGTATATACTTTACAAGGTTGCAGACAAATTGTCGTACAGTCGAAACCCCCATAATTAATATAAAGGCTGTATAATTAGCAGTGTGAGAGTTCATAAGTATCAAGGTGTACTGTTTGATGAAAAATTGCTGTTTAGTATAAGGCAGGTAGTGGCGGATACTGTCTCTGTGATGCACAAGCTTAGGCGGATTGCTCGAAATGACTGTGGGCTGTCTGGCTGTCAAATGTAAATGGTATATCAAGAGGTGTCTTTGAGAGTATTCTCAGTTACGCGGCGCCAGTATGGGCGCATAGGTTGGATAGGAATCGAGCACTTATTCAAATTTGAGGAGTGTCCAGTGCAGAGCTCTTATTGTATGTACTGGTGTGTTTAAAACAACATCCTATGAGGCTACTACCATATTGGGAAAGGCTCTCCCAATCGATTTAGTGGTGAAGCTTCGAGCAGCCATATGGAAATTGCGAAGAGGTATTTGGGATGTGGTTTCAGGCCGAACCTGTACCGGAACGGAATGGCGATCATAATACACCGGAGCCAAATTTTGTACAGTTACCCATCTCTCGCCTGCGGAGGAGGCTTCACGGCCTCACCTTGGAGGTATGGCAGCCCACGACTAAGGGAAGGTCCTTGTACAGGTATATACAGGATTTGGTGGGATGATATGCCTCTAAATTGTTTTTAAGCGCTACAGAAGCCCAGGTGCTCTCCAACCATGTTAATTTGATGCAATATCTGTTCAGGTTCTGCCTGGCAACTAATGAGCTGTGTGTCTTCGGGGAGGTCCAGTATAATGAACATATGATGTTCGCCTGCCCCGCTTATGGGGGGACCAGAGCCCGCCAACCAGAACCCTGGGGCTTAGAAGTCAGGGGAAAAACTGGCCACTCATTAGCAACGAGTCAATGATGAAATAAATGAGACAATAAAAAAAAAAATTTTCAAAAAACATCCAACCTTCAGAAAACTTATTTGCCTTTAAAAAACAAAGGAGGTGAACAAAAAAAATTATGACAGATTAAAAATCCAATCTAGACTACAATACATCTCATCTATTAGCAGAAATACAATTGTAGTTGACTTTTGGAAGAAATTAAAGGCTATCTGCGGGCATACAAGTTTTAGTTTTATAATTTGTCTTCAGTATGAAAATGTCTAATAAATATTTCAGGCCAAATTGCTGAATTATTACCCAATAAATTAGAAGAAGTCACTACAGCAGCTAATTATGATGATTTTTTTCAAAAATCAAAAACTGAATTTCAGGTTATCTAAATCTTGGAACTAAAATGATTACGAATGAAAATTTCATAAAAGGTACCTTTCAGGCAGATGAAAGTGTTGCAGAAAGTGGGCAAGCACATTGAGGGTGTCTTCTACTACGGGGTAGGATGTGTACCAATAATTTTTAGTGTCAAAACTTGTTGTGCACACTTCATTGGGAAAATAACTCATCATCATAGTCCTATTTTAATCATTGATAGTCATCTTATTTAACCCATATTTAAAGAAAGCTGAACTGTGAACTTCTTTATTTGTCATTTGTACTGGCAATTCTTTTTTATTTTTTTTTAATAGTGCCAACAATAGTGATTTGTTGTTTCAGAAGAGCCTGTCCCAAATTATAAGACGTAAAAAAATTAAGATTGTCAGTCAGGTCCCAAACGACCCTCATTCCCTAATTTCTTTCTGGCTGGCCTCCCTGTGCTTTCCCCGTATAAATT
>JAAAKQ030151442.1:0-12951 GCA_010016005.3 Zanna intricata
CTTATTTCATTTGAAAGTAAGATACGAACCTCCAATTCTTTAATAAAGTGGACAGTTACGCAATTGCTAAAATATTAGATTTTATTAACATCAAATATTTATACAATTATTAATTCAACAATCTTACCTGAAATATTAGTTTAGAGTAAAAATATTAAATAATCAGATGTTTCGCCAAAACTAATTTGGACATGGTTTTCTTATAAGCCTCTCTTTTTCTGTTTAGCCTCCGCAACCATCGTAAGGTATTACTTCAGAGAATGATATGTATGAAGTAAATGTAGTCTTGTACAGTCACAGATTGAAAAAAAAATTATAAAATGGACAGTTACAAAATTGCTAAAATATTAGATTTTATTAACATCAAATATTTATACAGATATTAATTCAACAATCTAATCTTAAATATTAAGTTAAAGTCTCTTTATTACTCATTAAATAAATGCAAGTCTTATATCTATCTAATACTATGTTTTTTAAATTATAATGGTGTAACCATCAACAAAATTAAAACTAAAACGAAACAGAAGAAGAGTAGTAAATTTTATAGTGATTTTTATTACCAAGTAGATTGAAAAAATGCATAAATAAAAATTATACGATTCTTAACTTTAATGTTCAATTAATATTAAATAATCAGATGTTTTACCAAATCTGATGTGGACACCATATGAGTTTCTTGTATGTCTCTCTTTATCTGTTTAGCCTCCGGAACTACCGTAAAGTATTACTTCAGACGATGAATGAGGATTATGTGTATGAATATGAATGAAGTATTGTCTTGTACAGTCTCAGATCGACCTTTCCAGAGAAGTGTGGTTAATTGAAACCCAACCACCAAAGAACACCGGTATCCACGATCTAGTATTCAAATTCGTATAAAAGTAACTACCATAAAAAAGAAGAACTATATATTTTAAAAGTTATATTATTTAAGGTGAACCACCATCTTAGAATCATAAGGTACACCATCTTAGAACTCTCTTAACTCCATCTTAGAATGGGTTCAAGGATGGTCAAAATGGATATTTCCGTTGAAGTCTAAAAACCGAAATTTTTCGCGAATACTATACTTCTTTAACACACACAATACTTGAACACAATACTTCGTACGAGAAGCTAGAAATTATGTATTCTATAGAAGTAAGATGTAATATTTGTTTGATTTGTTTCAAATAAGGTTTTATTACATTATTTCAAAAATGATTTTTGTTTTATCATTTATTCTACAATTAACGTAATTGTTAATGAGAGTTTAAAAATTAATATTTGTTTTTAAGTTTTTCTTCAGATATCTTTAAATTCCTATCTATTTATATGATTATCCTTCCAAAGTAACCTTTTTTAAGTACAAGGAAGTATTGTAATCACGAAAAATTTGGATTTTCAGATTAAAATGGGAATATCCATTTTGACTAGTTTCGGCGTGACGTCTCTATACGCACGTATGTATCTTGCATAACTAAAAATCGATTAGTCGTAGAACGTTGAAATCTTTTATTTAGGACTGTTGTAAGATTTAGTTACGCACCTTCACTTTTGATTGAAATCGACTGGACCTAAAGTGTCCAAAAAAAAGCCGAAAATCCCCCAAAAATTTGTATTTTGGACTTTTCTTAACTCTAGTAATAAGCCCCCATTGAGAGCTTTTCAAAGCTCTATCATAAGTGGTAGTTATTTTCACTGGTTCCAGAGTTATTGCTAAATAAATTTTAAAGAAATATTTGGATCTTACATCAGATTTCATTTCCTTTGTTTTCAATTTCTTTTGTTTTAAATTAAATATATTGATTCATTAATAATTATTAAACTCTGATTGTAAAACTTTTTTTGATAAATAATAAGTTAATAATAATAATATATATATATATATATATATATGTGTGTGTGTGTGTGTGTGTGTGTGTGTGTGTGTGTGAAAAAATATCAGAAGGTATTAAAGAAATAAAATTTTTTGTACTTTTCATTTAAAAAGAATGTGTACTCGTATATGTAATTTAATAGGCATACAAGGAACTCATGTGTGCCTACATCAGATTTTTTAACATAAATTTCGAAATTCTTAAGTTTGTGGAATTTATCCATACTCAAAATCAACATTCTCTACAAGTTTTAAACAAATTTTTTTATTTGTTTATTACGCATTTAACAAAGTTACTTTTTTTTCTTTCTTTCTTTTTTTTTTTTTTTTTAATCTCCGGAACCACCGTTAAGGTATATCATCAGAGGATGAGATGAATGAGTTGTAGCATGGGTGAAAAATGCCATTCCTGACCGGGATTCTAATCCGGGACCTAAAGTAACTTTATAAAAAGTTACTTTACGCCAAATAAGTGTAACACACATCACATTATTATTGACCGATGATGATTTACATCACATAAATCTTCATCTCATGTACCATGTGAAGGCACATCGGTTACAATCGGAGTTCATCCCCTTTTTTCTTTTTTTTAATTTTCTTTTTTTAAATTTAAATATACTGATTTATTCATAATTATTAACACGAGATTGTAAAAAAAAGTTTTACAATAAATAATAATTCAATAATAATAAACAAAATAAATATGAAAAAAAAAATTAGAAATTATTAGTGGAATAAAATTGTATGGACTTTTAAAAATATTTATGTGTAATTTAATAAGTAATTATTACATATGTTTATATGTAATAGATCCGATGAAACATCTGATTATTTAACATTAATTGAAAATTATAATTTAGAATCGTATTATTTTTGGTTTTTTGTACAAGGAAGTCATCTGATGTCCACATCAGATATTTTTTCAATAAATGGGATGTGGGAAAAATTATTCCTGCTGTTTGGAAAAATGTTCGATACCATTAATACAGTCAGTAATAATGGTACAATGATACCATTACTGATGGTACATGGTGTTTTATTACAAAAATAATAATACGATTCTAAATTATATTCCGAATTATTTTTGGATTTTCGTTGAAGGAAGTGTGGTGTCCTAATCAGATTATTTTTTAAAGTTTATTAAAAAAAAAAAGTTGATATTAAATCTTACTTTCTCATTATTTATAAAATTTTGTATTCTTATTCCTGATGAAAAATGAAATAATGTAATAACTTTTAATGTTTTATTTTTATTTTTTTAAAAATTATAATTCAAACTAAGCTAACCGATTACGGATTATCATTATTATTATTATTATTATGATTACCTTAATCTTAAAAATAATCACTAGTATAACATACAATTTTAACATTTTTTTTTTTAATTCTCAAAAATATTTATCATAAAGATAAATCAAGGTGATAAAATTAGATAATTCATATTCAAATCGTTGTATTTATTTATTTATTATTATTATTATTTCTTACCTGGTTGTGTTGTTGTTGGGTATAACCGATGTTTCCTTTGGGCAGGTGGGATGTCCTGAACAGAGGCGCTCCCACCGACCGAATATTTCTCATTAACATCACAATGCATCATCGTTCTCATTGCTGCAAACTGACTCGCAATAATTCTGTATCTACTTTTATAAAAAAATAATAACAATAAATAGTAATTACTTCTAGTATAAGTAATGTATAGTTGTAATAGAATTAAAACTGGGAATAATTTAATTATTTATTGTGGGAAGAAAGATGAATTTCAATTACTAAAAACAAAATGTAACACGACATCCGTTTTTCTGAGATTATAATTTTTTTTTTTTTTTTTAAATAAAATGAAAAAAATTGTTGTTATAAAGTTGAACACCTATGAAAAAGTTATTAATTCTAAGAATCATAACTGGTTTCATAAGCTACGCGTATACTGTTTGGTATTCTGTGTATTACCAGCAACTGTAATATTCGTATTTCTTATTATATTTTATCGGTCATTAATTTAATATTATGATTCATATTATAGATAAAATAACAAACTAGCTTATTTTCTCAGGATATTTACCACTGAGGAGTTAAATGGAAGTTTTTATAACTAATGGAAGCTTCTTTTTTTTTAACCTCCGAAACCACAATGAAGTATATCTTCATTGTAGCGTGTGTGAAAAATGCCATGCCTAACCGGGATTCGAACCCGGGACTTCCGGATGAAAAACCGAGACGATACCATTCGGCCACGGAGGCCGGCTACTTTGCCATAGGATGTTGAAATTTTTAATTTAGGACTGTTGTAACATCTAGCTATCTACCTCCACAATTGATTACAATCGACTGAACCAGAAGTATACAAAAAAAGGACAAAATCCAAAAAAAATTTGGCTTTTGGACTTTTCCTTAACTGAAATATTTGGATCTTACAAGGGAAGGCATATCGGTTCCAATCAGACTTCATCTCCTTTTTTTTAAATTTAATATATTGATTTATTAATTAAAATCAATTAATTATCCATTATTAACTCGTGTTTGTGAACAAATGTTTTACAATAAATAATAATTCAATAATAACAATTAAAAAACAATGACACAAAAAAAACAGAATTTATTAGCGAAATAAAATTTTATGGAAATTTAAAAATGAGTATATAACATAACCTAAAACGTTTGTCTGAAACAATTTTTGATATGAAAAACCCTTACGGCAAGGGATGATCAAAACATTGCTGGAATTGTAAGAAGATGGGACTTTTTTTCCTTAACCTCCGGAACCACCGTTAGGTATACTTTCAGAGGATGAGATGAATAATTTTTAGCATGTGTAAGAATGCTATGCCTTACTGGGATTCGAATCCGGGATCTCCGGATGAAAGGCTGAGATGCTATCACTCGCGCCACGGAGGTTGGCAAGAAGATGGAGCTTGTCGTATGCTAAACATATGAAAATTTTTTCACACGCAACTATTGTCATATTGAGTAAATTTGAAGTTTTTCTTAACTTTAAGGTGGAAATCTTTTTTATCGCATACTTTGCACCGGTGAAATCTACCTTCACTTTTCGGCGTGCAGAAAGCGATTTTTTTTTTTTTTTAATTTACTTCTTTTAAGCGCTATCCCTGTAAATGAAAAAAGATTTAATTTACATAATTTTTCCAAAAAAAAAAAATAAATAAATAAAAATATATATATATATATTTTAAGCAGTTTAATAATAAATATTTTAAAATTGTTTGATTTAATATTAATGAAATAACTTTTAGTTATGAATTGGCTATTAATGTTTGTTAAAAAATTATAATTCAATAAAGAGAACATAAAAGGAATAAAGGTAACATATATTTTAATTTAAAAGAAGTATGTATTCATTTTTTTTTATTTCTATTTGCCTCCGGTGTTTAAAAGTTTATTTATTCAGATCGCGTTTTAATTCTATTGGGCTACATCCAAGTTATTTGACCTAACAATAGCGTAGTTGTCATTTGAAAATATGTACTTGTAGATTGTTGTTAAGCGAACGTGGGAATTTTTTTTTTTAAATTATTCTTTTAACTTATTTTCTGTTCAATCTACTCTGTTTCACGTTTTTATTTTTTATCATTTAAGATTTTATTAAAGATCTAATTAATTAATCCCAATTAATTATTCAAATACCGTACATATTCTATGGTGCGCGCCATTTTGACCTAAATGACGGTTGCAAAAATAGCTTGTACGTCGTACATGTATATTAAATTTTCGCATGGATGATGATATAATTATAAAATTTATCTATATATGTTGCAATAATTAATTTCTTTCTTTGGTAATTTACAAAGGATCAGGTGTATGCGTCACCTACCTG
Source organism: Zanna intricata (assembly GCA_010016005.3). Taxonomy (NCBI): domain Eukaryota; kingdom Metazoa; phylum Arthropoda; class Insecta; order Hemiptera; family Fulgoridae; genus Zanna; species Zanna intricata. The sequence goes on from JAAAKQ030151442.1 coordinate 5,697, forward strand.
CCGGTTTATAGGTTGACCCTCTTTTTTTTTTCGAAGAGACCGAAGGAATACAATTTACGTACGCCCCACCGGGTCATCGTGGGGTATATCAGACTCAAACCCAGGACATTATTGTCCGGGACTAGCAAACAGGCTCCGTAAGATGTTATTTAAAAGGCGTATAGTAACCTGCCCCCTACCGACTAAACCTTTCTTACCGCTCTTCGCCACCCGAAACCGGACCCGCAATTAAGCATAATTCATTCTTGAGAGGATATGTCCAACTTATCTTCGGAACTGCTCTTGGTCTTCCTATTTTTTCTCTTCTCTTCTAATTGTACGTCACTCTGGAATTTTCTGCTATCTGTAAACATAATACAATCCTTTCATTCACACAGCCATTTTCACTTCTCACACATCCACACTCAGTTGGATGTGTGACTTACCTGATTTGAGACACAGGATTGCAGTAGCTGTCGCATTAATTATTCCAGATTTAACTAATTAAAGTATGGGATAATTCTCCTATCGGCTGGATGTGTGCCACGTCATGGATGGTGCTCACATTGTACCTTATACGAAAAACTGTTTTTTGAGTTGCTCTTTCATCTCATAATAATAATAATAATGCATAATTTATCAATGAAAGTAAAACTTAATAAATATTACATGACTTTAAACCCCGATATTCATTTTGAAACAGACATATATATATATATTTTTTGTCTTCAGTCATTTGACTGGTTTGATGCAGCTCTCCAAGATTCCCTATCTACTGCCAGTCGTTTCATTTCGGGATACCTCCTACATCCTACATTCCTAAAAATTTGTTTTACATAATCCAACCGTTACCTGCCCGCACATTTTTTCCCATCTACCTGCCCCTCCAATATCAAAGCAATTATTCAAGGATGCCTTAATATATCCTTATATTATTATATACCTTGGCCTATAAGTCTGTCTCTTCTTTTAATTATATTTTTCCAAATGCTTCTTTTTTTCATCGATTTGCATTGTTTAACAATGAAGAGGTGTTGACATCTGATGTTTAACATTCTCCTGTAACACTGCATTTTAAAAGCTTCTAAACTTTTCTTCTCAGGTACTCCGATCGTCCAAGTTTCACTTCCATATAAAGCTTACACACATATATATATATATATATTTAAGTAAACCATTGTCAGAGAAAAGAACATACCTACTTAAATTTTTTATTATAAAGATGATTTATTATCTAGCATATGACATTTTTTTCTTTGAGAGCTCTCCATTATTATACAGAATGTAGTTATAAGTTGTAATCTAAATATAAATCATGTTATTTGCTAGGGAATAATACTGGGTCCCATTTTTTACTTTTATGTACGAAGTAAAGGAAGTATTCTGATCGTAAATAATTTCGGTTTTCAAATTTCAACGAAAAGATCCGTTTTGTAATCACTGATTCATTTTCATGTTTCAGCGTAACGTCTGTTCGTACGTACAGACTATCTATCTCGAATAACTTAAAAACGATCTTAAAATTTTGAAATTTTGGTTTTGGACTTTACTAACATCTAGTTGTGCATTTTCCTTTTTTATTGCAATCAATTGAACTAAAATTGTCCAAAAAAGCCGAAAATAAAAACATTTGAACTTTTTATTAACTACAGTAATAAGCTCTTATTGAGAGCTTTTCAACTATATATCATATAAGTGGTACTTATTTCCATTGGTTCCAAAGTTAAAGCCAAATAAAATTTTAATTAATAAAATATTTGGATCTTACAAGGGGAAGGCACATCGATGGTTTTAGGCAAAATGGATTTATTGTGTGGAGTTATTGATGAATTATTATTTATCGTAAACATTTTTTTAAAATTAGAGGTTAATAATTATTAATAAATCAATAAACTTAAATTTTAAAAAGAAAGTTAAAAAAAGGAGATAAATTCTGATTTGAACCAATGTGTCTTCATTTGTAAAATCCAAATATTTCATTAATTAAAAAGTTTTATGTGGCTATAACTCTGGAACTAATGAAAATAAGTACCACTATATATCGTTGAAATCTCTCAATGAGGGTTTAAGGAAAAGTCCAAAATCCAAATTTTTTTTTGTGATTTTGGGCTTATTTGGTTCAGTCGATTGCAATAGGGGGGCTGTACAACAAAATTTTATAAAAGTCCTAAATCCAAAATTTCAACATTCTACGCCTAATCATTTTTATGTTATGCGAGATAAGAACGTATGTATAGACGTCACGCCGAAACTAGTAAAAATAGATTCTGGGAGTCAAAATGGATATTTCCGTTGAAATCTGAAAACCCAATTTTTCGCGATGACAGTACTATTACTGCGTACAAGCAAGTAAAAAAAACAGTAGAAAATCTTAAATAACTGTTAATATTTATTTTTTTTAATCTATCCTATTGGTACATCAATAATTAGTTGTTGTTTACTATATTTTTTTACGTATAAGTAAGTTTGTGATAAAGTTCAGGTTTTTTACCAGAAGTCGATATATTATCACACTGCTTATTATTATCAAATAATACATAGTTTATTTTAAACTGATACGAAATTATCAAAGAAATAGCCAATTTCAGTTGTGTATTTGTTAAAATTTAAAAAAATACACTTTTATTTATTTTTGTTACATTTTGAATTTTCATGTTATACATTAAAAATAAGTAGTTTTAATGTTTTATTTATATAAATTATAGGTATAAATTTATAGTATGTCTAAAAACTTTAAGAATGTAGCCAAATTATATTTAAAATTAACAGAATGATCTCATGGAAATTTTTCCTTTTAATTAGCAACATTCCTATTTAGGACCTCGTCAGTGACGGCTAGATACTAAACATGGTTTTCTTATTTTTTTTATTTTTATTTTCTTAAGGTATATTAACTATTAACTCCGTATGGTAATTATATATATGTATATCAAATAATACATACGTGAATATATAATTTAAAAACGAAGTAACTTTAATTATAAAATGGAGATATTTGAAATAAATTATTACATATATTTTGAAAAAATTAGGAATTATTTTTTTAAATTTTAGAAAAATTAAATTAATAATCATGCTGAGGATGTGGTAACCTTTCGAGAACTCATTTTTCTTGTAATGGTTAAATATAAACGTAATGGTTATTTTACCCGGTGTATATTAATTAAATAAACAGAATGATAAAATAACTTACATTAATTTAAAAGTTTGTTGAAAAAATATATTCCTTCTTACCAACAATAATTTAATATTTGGGTTATCCTAGCGCTTTCAGAGTAATTACTCCAGCTTCAGGAGCATCCACCAAAACTACGAACCTTCAAATATGTTTCATAGTGTGAAAATAAAATTAAATAAAAAGTTGTTATTATTATCATAACAGTCGGTCGTGCCGGCCTCTGTGACACAAGTGGTAGCGTCTTGGCCTTTCATCCGGAGGTTCCCGGGTTTTTTTTTCTTCTTCTGTTTAGCCTCCGGAACTACCGTAAGGTATTACTTTAGAGGATGAATGAGGATGATATGTTTGAATGTGAATGCAGTGTAGTCTTGTACAATCTCAGGTCGACCACTTAGGAAAAGCGTGGTTAATTGAAACCCAATCATCAAAGAACACCGGTAGTTAATCTAGTATATTGGAGAAGTTACATACATATTTAAATAATGGTAAATTATTGAACAAACAGATTAAATTTTATAATTATATCTTATTGCCGGCCTCCATGGCGCGAGTGGTAGTGTCTTGGCCTTTCATTTGGAGGTCCCGGGTTCGAATCCCGGTCTAGCATGGCATTTTTCATACACGCTACAAATTATTTACCTCATCATCATTTACCGTTTGGATGACCAAACGGTGGTCCCAGAGGTTAAAAAAGAAACTAAGGTTAGCATCTAGAACGGGAGAATGGACTCGGAGACTGATCCCTGATCATAGCTGGGGAGAAAACATGACGACGTGGGGTTCTTCCTTACGCAGTTCCTCTCCGGCCACGGAGAGTTTGGTGTGTACTTACATCAATTTAAGAAGACACTTTCAAAATTTCTATATTGCACTAAATTATATTCTCCACTTCATACATTCTTACAGTTCCAAAGTGAGACAATTTGAAGAGAGAAGCTCGATTAGAAGAACTCACTGTAGAGAAACAATCCAATACATGCTTACATGAACGGATTGAACACTGGATGAAAGTGGATCAGTTGATTACGACTATTCTAAAAAACAAAGCAGCAGATTACTCCGAATGGATGAGGGACCTATAAAAAAAAAAATAGATAAATATAAAAAAAAGAATAAAAAAAGTAATTAAAAAAGTTACGAAAAAGACCCGAACCGATGGAGGGTATTTATACTTGTATGGGTATCCCCCATTTGAGTGGGCAATTGGAAGAAAGTAAGACCGTGACCCAGCGGAGGGGGTGGGGCCCGTGAACGGTATAACCGGATCCGGTCACCTCACCCCTGAAGTTAGAGGCAGGCGATAAGATTCAGAACCGGCGGGCCAACCTGCATGCCGGATTCACAGCCGGTAGGCCCGTTACAGACAACTGACATCCCCTGGGTTGCGCAATACTTGAGTGTAGATCCGACCCAGGGGGCAGGGAGGAAAAATAGTATTATATGCATTGTTTAGAGCGATTTGTTTGATGTATTCATTTCGTTAAATTCGTTCAATTTTATATCATTGATTTTTAAAATATTTTAGTGTTCTGTATATAAATGAGTTGAAAGCTGCCATTTTTTTATTACAATGATGAAAGAGTTAAAGTGTATTATGGTATTCTGTTTTATTGGCTTTCTGTATATACCAATATTGATTTTATTATTAATAAATTTTTTATTGAATTTTATTTCTAAATAATACTATTTTAGTTTTTTTGTTTAAAGTATATTAATTTAAAAGTATTACAATTCTAACACTGTTGAAATTTTGAATTTAGGACTGTTGTAACATCTATTTTTCTCTCACCCCTTTTTAATGCAATCAACTGAACCAAAAGTATAAAAAAAAAACCCGAACTCAAAAAAATTTGGATTTTGGGCTTTTTTTTAACTTCAGTAATAAATCCTCATTGAAAGATTTTCAACGATATATCATAAGAAGTACTTATTTTCATTACTTTCAGATTTATAGCCAAATAAAAGTTTAATTAATGAAATATTTGAATCTTTCATGGGGAAGACACATCGGTTCGAATCAGACTTCATTTCCTTTATTTTTAACTTCTTTTGTTTTAAATTAAATATATTGATTTATTAATAATTATTAATCTCTGATTGTAAAAATAGTTTTACGGTAAGTAATAATTCGATAATAACAATAAAAAAATAGAAAAATTATCAAAAGTTATTAATGAAATAAAATTTTATGTAGTTTTCATTTTAAAAAAAGTGTGTACATGTAATTTAATAGTCGTAAATGAAAGTCATGGAGTGTCCATATCAGATTTTTTCACAAAATTTACAAATCTGTGTCTTTATCAATATTCACGACTTCAGTTATTATTCGGACACTGAATCTGTGGTCTTCTAGAACAATCCAGCTAATTTTTCTACATTTTGTTCGGTTCTTGAACTGGACGTTCATCTACTTCTACTTTCTGACGTCATGCATTGAATCTTTTTCACCATTCAAATATATATATTCTCCAGACAAGTAGTTTTCGCCTCAAGTAAGATTTAATAAACATTTGAAAGTAAATCTGTTAATTTTTTTTTCAATTTTACTAAAAATTTCAAATAATATGTTGCTCAACTTTTAAATTAAGTATTATTCCGGCGTACAAAAGAAAACACGATAGTACTAAACGGCTGATAACTGATAATTAACTGATCGGCGAAGACTGCGATGTCTGTCGTGCAAGCCCACATACATGTACCATGCCAAAGAGCTCGCAATCATTATTCTTTCAGTATTGTTTAGGATAAATTTTTTTTTTTGTTGACGATGAGTTGCGAAGGAATGCATTTCTGCACTCCCCATAGGGTTGTGTCGGGCTCCGAACCAGGGACGCTAACCGCCCCCAGCTAGTCAAACCCAGCGAACTAAAAAGCCTGGCTGAGCGACTAAGCAGACTCCACAGCCTGCTCCCTACCGACTAAACCTCCCTCACCGCTCTTCACCACCCCGAGACCGGACCCTCAATTAAGCAAATCTCAGTCTCGGGGGGCTTGCTCGACCTCTTCTCTTGAGCTTCCTTTCTTCTCGCTCTGTTTCTGAAACAAACATTAACAAAAGTCCCACTCACTCGCTCAATCATTCTATCATCCATCTTCTCCCTCTTACACACTATTTTTTGTTTTTTTATTTATTTATTTTTATCTAATGTTTTAAATTTTATTGTGTGTGTGTGTGTGTGTGTGTGTGTGTGTGTGTGTGTGTGTGTGTGTGTGTGTGTGTGTTCCTGTGTGTTCGTGTTAAAGCCGGCAGGTCCAGGAGGAAAAGCCCAATCCTATCCTAAAAAAATCTGATGTGGACACCACATACGCCTATTAAATTACAATACATATTTTTTTTTTAAATGAAAAGTACATAAAATTTTATTTCATTAATAACTTTTGATATTTTTTCATGTATTTTTTTATTTGTTATTATTATCGAATTATTAATGGTCGAAACATGTTTTTACAGAGGTCAATATAATAAAAAAGTCAATATATTTAAAAAAAAAGGTAAAAAAAAGTAGATGAAGTCTGATTTGAACCGATAAGCCTTTCCTTATAAGATCCAAATATTTCATTAATTAAAATTTTATTTGGCTATAATTCTGGAACCAATGAAAATAAGTACCACTTATGATAAATCGTTGAAAAGCTCTCAATGAGAGCTTATTACTGTAGTTAAAAAAAGTAAAAAATCCAATCTTTTTTTTTATTTTGGGTTTTCTTTTACACGTTTGGTTCAGTAGATTGCTATCAAAATTGTAAGTGAAAAACTAGATGTAACAACAGTTCTAAATCCAAAATTTCAACATCCTACAACTAATCATTTTTGAGTTATGCAACATACATACGTACAAACGTCAAGCTAAAACTAGTTAAAATGATTCAGGGATGGTAAAAATGGATATTTCAGTTGAAATTCAAAAACCAATATTTTTCGTTATCCCAATACTTCCTTTACTTCGTATAAGGAAGTAAAAATGTTTTAAAAAATAACAAAAAATATAAAAATTGTTCTTTGAAAAAAAATTATAATAAAATCGAAAAAAATATGGCTTATAAAACACGTTAAATTATTATTTATTTATTTATTCAATTTCTTTGAGAGAGATGTTT
>JAAAKQ030151464.1:0-12950 GCA_010016005.3 Zanna intricata
AAACGACTGGCACTGGATAGGGAATTTTGGAGAGCTGCATCAAACCAGTCAAATGACTGAAGACAAAAAAAAAAAAAGAAGAAATACGTCTGTAAGTACGTACCTACATACGTCACACCGAAACTAGTCAAAATAGATTTAGGGGTGGTCAAAACAGATATTTCCGTTGAAATCTGAAAACCGAAAATTTTCGCAATCACAATACTTCATTTACTTCGTATAAGGAAGTAAAAAGATTTACATTGTAAAATAAAGGGATATAAAAAAAATAAATAAACATACCACTTAAATATAGAAAATAATTGAAAGCGAAGATTTAAATCATATATTTCTTTTAAACTCATTTCCGCACGCATATGTTTTCTTTATTGAATTATGTTATTTAAAAAACAGCCCGGTAGCAATTTCAATTACATTTAGGGACTATAACGATCGAAATAGGTTTTTCTTTTTTAAAATTCCTTTGAAATGTACTAATGTTCTCAATCACTCAATTTTCCGGACGGAAGAATGAAATCCGAGTACCTATTGATTGTTTTCTATACCCTCAGTTCTCGTTACTTGACCCGTAAAAAAGGCTCCCTCTTCTTTCTGTTCTATTTTTTCTTCGTCTTCTTTGTCTATTGACATTTGTAATCTGGTTGTTTGTTCTCGAATCTACTCTAGTAAAAATCATTATCTTGTTCTTTTATTTCTACTTGCAGATAGGAAATTATGTCGATTTTTTTTTTTTTTAGGTAAAACGTTTTTGGATAAAGTTCATTAAAGAAATTTAAAAGTTTAACTACACCTAAAAAAAAAATCTTTTTATTACAAAGCAGTTAACATAGTAGTTTTATTATTGACATAAGATGCAAATTTTTAAAAATATGATGTAGACTACACATAATTTCCTTGTACACTTTTTTATCTCTGGAACCACCGTTAGGTATTACCTTAGAGGATGAGATAAATAATTTGTAGCGTATGTGAAAATGCCTTGCTTGACTGGGATACGAACCCGGGACCTGAGGATGAAAGGCCGAGACACTACCACTCGCACCACGGAGGTTGGCTTCCTTTTACACCAACTAAATTACATATACACATTTTAAAAAACTGAAAAGAACATAAAATGTTATTTTTATTTTTGCATATTTCTAAAAATATTTTTATTGTTATTATTGCATTATTAAATATTGCAATAAATGTTTATGATTGTAAAATCATAAATATTTTTTTACAATCAGAGGTTAATAATTATTAATAAATCAATATATTTAAAGTTAAAAAAAAGAAAAGATCAAGTCTGATTCGAACCGATGTGTAGCCTTGTAAGATTTAAAAATTTCATTAATTAATTAATTAAATTTTGTTTTCATGTGATTCATATTCATAGGTTCGAGAATAATAGCCAAATAAAATTTTAATAGTTTTATAATTTTTTTTCGCTATTAGTATAAATTATATACAAATAATAACAATTTTATATTCACAGTTCGTAAAATACGCGGAGAAACTTTGCGAGTATATTCCTGACATGAAAATTAGAAAACCGTTAACCAACCGGTAATTCCGGAAGCGCTTAATTTTTCTTGTTGGACATACCATATTTTTATAACTTAAAATTTACACATCAAAAACATTTTTAAAAAAAATCAAATTCGGTATTCCTGTCTAAACTTTATTCCCAATGAAAAAATGAACATTTTACTTCAAAAAAATTTTAAATAATTTTTTAAATCCAAAAAATGTTTTCTAAAACTTTATTATTTTTTAAATCATTAATATCTCGGCACTTTTTTGGAATTTGCTCCCAAAATTTTTCACTTTTTTTGCTTCAATTCATTTAAATATTACACAATAGCATTACCACACAAAATTATGATGGAGAAACGTGATTTAAAAAATTTAAAAAAACCATTAAATTTTCAATAATTAATTTTTTTTATTGTTTTTTCACCTCAATTTTAGTGTAGAATTAAATTTTGAGATATTTATACAGATTCACGAAGAAAAAAATTGAAAATTTTGGGTAACAGATTCCAAAAATGTACCAATATCTCTGTTATTTTTTTAATTTTGTTTTGTTAAAGAAATTCAAAATGACAAAAAAAAAAGAAATTTCTTTTAAAGAAATTTCAGAATGACAACTCATTTGTTTAAATTTTATTAAAAAAAAAACTAATTATGAGGGAAACCGGGATAACCAGGGAACTGGGAGTGCCAGTCTGAATTAAGAGCCATTTTTCATTTCTTTCATTAAGAAATAACACCAAATAAAAAAAAATGATAAAACGTAGGTTTTATTTAAAATTTATCAAATGGTATCTACTGATAACCATTTTGTTTCTACAAATCAACATAAAGTTTGCCTAATAACATTCACATAACTAAAATGATTATTAAATACCTATGCCGTGAAATTTGGTGCGGTCGTTCTGAGATTATATAAGTATAAAGAATATTTAATAATTAAAATATTAAGTATAAGAAATTGTAAAAAGAAATATTCGACCAGAATATAATTTATTCTTGGGTATTCTCGTCGTCAATATAGAATAATAAAGAAATATTACAGTGTTAAATTGTAACACTGTATTGTATTGTATTTTTAAATTGTAACATTATAAAAAATAATTTTTTTATAATCTGCATATTCAAAATTATTCAATATTCTTTAGAAAGAGGTATTAAGATAGTAAGGAATAGCTTACAAAGAGGCCAAGATACAAAAAAAAAAATAAATAAATAAATGCTGTTTGCAAACGTTAAGCGGGATTCTTATGATCATTTGATGTCACATGGCTTGATATAGGTGACGGTATTGTCACCGCATTTGTTTGTAATCGTGATGAATGAAATTTGAAAAGAAGTGAATGTCACACTAAAGGAAGAGAAAGAAAGGAAAATGTAGTTATTTTCTGACGATATTCTTATATAAGATGATAGTTAAAATGAAGTTTAGAAAATGTTCCCAATAAAAATAAAATTTAAGTATTATATAAGAACAACTTCACTCCAATTCTGAAGTTCGTGTAGAGCTGCGTTTCTCAATCTTTTTAAGCCAAAGGGCTAGTAAAATGTCTCAAAAATACTGCGGACCACTACGTTATATAGACCTCATTTTTACTTCCTTGAACGAAGTACAAGAAAGAATTGTAATCACGAAAAATTTAGGTTTTCAGATTTCAAACGGAAGTATTTATTTTGAATATCCCTGAATCCATTTTGACTTGTTTCGGCGTGACGCATATACGTACTTAGGTATAACTTCAAAACGATTAGTCGTAGAATGTTGAAATTTTGGATTTAGGACTGTTGTAATATCTAGTTGTGCACCTCCCTTTTTTATTGCAATCAACTAAACCGAAATTGTCCAAAAAATCCCAAAATCCAAAAATATTTAGATTTTTTACTTTTTCTTAACGTCTTTAATAAGCTCTCATTGAGAGATCTTCAACGATATATTATATGTGTTCATATTTTCATTGATTCCAGACTAATAGCCGAATCAAATTTTAATTAATGAAATGTTTAGATCTTACAAGGGTACACTACATCGGTTCGAATCAGACCTTATCCCCTTTTCTTTTTTTTTTAATTTAAATAAATTGATTTATAATAATTAACCTCTGATTGAAAAAAAAAAAAAAATTAAAGATAAATGATAATTCAATAATGACAATAAAATATGAAAAAATATCAGAAGTTATTAATGAAATAAAATTTTATGTGTTTTTCATTGTAAAAAACATGTGTATTATAATTTAATAGGCGTAAAAGGAAGTTATGTAGTGTCCACATCAGATTTTTTTATCTATGCGGGTGCTGTCAATAATTGAGAGATACTATAATATTTATAACATAATAAATCTAAAAGCATCTTTTGAATACATATGAAAATTAATTAATTAAATTGGAAGTAAAGTCATCATTGAAAGTGAGTCAACCGTCATTGAAAAAAATTTTATATTTGTTAAATAAATAAATAGTATTTTTTATGATTATTAAAATTACGTTACTTTCTTTTAATGAGATAGTCGAGATTATCGGCCCTTGTTAAAGTTCCTGGATATCTGACTCAATATTGGACAATTTCAGCCCAAGATTAAAATTAGACTCCTACATTAATTATTATGATAATGGAATATAAAGAAATGTAAGATCTGATTCAGAATGGTTGAGACAAGGATTTAGCTGGTCCCATTACTTTTTAATGTGTACACAGAAGAAGCAGTACAGGAGAAATTGAAGGAAAATTTTAAAAATTAAATAACTGTCCGAGAAGAAATAAAAATAAAATAAAAACTTTAAAATTTATGGTTAATATTTTTCTTCTAACAAAAATAAAAAGCGTTGGAATAAGTTTTGAATGATTTATTCCTACGAATTTATTCCTACATAAGAAACACTGGACGACAAAATTTGGTTTTTTTTTTACAAGAATAATAATAGCTGAATCTTTTTTCTGAAAAATAATGAATAAATAATTAGATAAGTACGTTATCCTTACGCATAATACGGATACCAAGCATCCGTGTTTATTAATTTTAACGTTTTAAATCTAAATACTTAATTTTTTATTATGAAATAGAGGTTTTAAAATTATTATGTTTGTTCGAGTTAAATGTGGCATAAAAGTACATTTTATTTCACGCATATACCCTTGGAAACACCGACTTACTGTATATAATAATACACCGTGTATAACAAACTGTTTTTACTTACATTTAGAGCATAAATAACTTATGCATAAACAGTGTTGTACATGGTTTTTTATGTAACGGTCTGCATAAGCATAACTTATTTATGCTCTAAATGTAAATAAAAACAACTTGTTATATCATAAGTAGTAATTGGTATATGTGGAAGGATACAATGAAACAGAATATACTTTTATATCATATTTGATTCGTTTGCGATTTATGAATAACTGTATGTTTTATTTCAATGTTAGCTAATCTCAATTTTATATAAACTGCATCCATAACTGAACCAAATCATAGAAGTACGATATATGATCGATTTCAAAATTATCAGTTTAGGGATAAATACTGTAGAAATAAATTTTCATATTTATTCCACAAAGTAATATTATAAAAATGTATACTTAGCTCTTGGTCTCTTTAAACATGAGTTTATACATTAAGATAATTTCTGTGTTTTGTTTTTATTTAAAGGATTGAAAATCTTTTTCACAGACATAAGTTGTTGAAATTTTCATTTCTGTTTCATTGCTGTTAAGTACATTCATCCTGTGATGTTCATTAATATTGAGTTCATATTAATATTGGTGGTTGGGTTTCAATTAACCACACTTCTCAGGAGTGGTCGACCTCAGATTGTACAAGACTACACTTCATTCAAATTCGTACACATCCTCATTCATCCTCTGAAGTAATACCTTATGGTAGTTCCGGAGGCTAAACAGATAAAGAGAGTTCATTAACACCGGAACCATCGTTAGTTATATCTTCAGAGGATGAGATGAATAAATTGTACCGGGTGTGAAAATTGCAATCCCTGAACGGGATTCGAACCCGGGACTCCGGATGAAAGGCGGAGACTTTACCACATGCGCCACGGAGGCCGGCTCATTAAGTGGTGATGCCTGGCCAAAGATCAGACATAAATCTATAACGGGGTTAATTTTTTCATGAATCATAAATATAATACATTTTTAGTTATTTATTTATGTTTCACAAAGTACTTTTTAAGAAACACTCACGCACGCCACGCGCGCGCACTTTTTACTTGTGCTACCCGACATTTACATGCCAATGTAGGTAAACATGACAGTTACATATCATAATATTTAAAAAAGAATTTTAAAACACATGCACACGTGCGTAAGTACGGTATTAAATTACAATATTAAAACATATGCTCGGTTTAGCTGTGGTTTTGGTTTATACAATATATTTCTGGATCAAAATCAATAGAATGGTTGGGGGACGGGCGCGGCAGGCAGATTTAATTTATCCGATTGTCACGGACATGTATATGCATTTATTATATGTAAGGGGAGGAGTTAGGTATAGGAAATAACAAAGCGCTTTATTGAAAATGCAGCTGATCGCTTCATCATGTTGAATGTGAATACCGACCGGTCATGAGGAAGTACCGGCGCACACGGAGGGAGGGCTCTTCCATCTACAGTTGACTGGCCGCTCGTGACTGGTGGCCAAACAATTCAGCGCGGCCCATCCCAACGGCAATTCCGTTAAATTACATTCCCATTAATTTTAGAACGATTCTTATTATTTAAAAAGATTTTTTTTTTAATAATCTTATTAAATATATATAACTAAAATTTTAATTGGTTAAAATTTAAATGTTTCACAGTTTCTAAAAATAATTTTTAATTAAACATAAATTTTAGATTTATAATTTTACTTAATTTTTTTTCTTATTTTTACTTAAAATGAAATGGTAATGAATAAATTATTTAGATAATTATTTTTTATATTCGTAAAGGAAAACTTTTATTCAAGTTTTAAACAATTTACTTTCTCATCTAGCCTATAGAGCTGTAGCTCTAGAAGAGAAAGTATTGTAATCGATCCAATTTGGACATTAAGGTTTTCACTGGATCTTGAGTTTTTGACACCTAAGGAACCCAAAAAAACGGATGGAAATTTTCCAGACGTTAATATTCGTATGTACTTATGTATGTCCGGTGTCGGCCTTTAAATCACCTTATATCTCCAGAACTATTACATCGATTTTGACCAAACTTGGTCAGAATATTTCTATATATGGAGCATTGATGCCATTAAATTTTCAACTTAAAAGGTAAAGGAGGAACACTGTAGAGCAAGGTCATCCGCAGTATCTCGGGATTTCGCCATATTTTTCTTGGTAACATTTGTTTGTTAATAATTAAAAAATAACAATATTTTGCAAAAATAAATTTTTTTCAGAGTCACACCCCCCCACCAAAAAAAAAAAAAAATGCTATGGTAGTCACTAGTTATGTTGTGACATCACAGGTGAGGGGTTGGCCGGACCCCGTGGCCGAGTGGTAGCGTCTCGGTCTTTCATCCGGAGGTCCCGGGTTCGAATCCCGGTCAGGCATGGCATTTTTCACACACGCTACAATTCATTCATCTGCATCCTCTGATGTTGTACTTAATTGTGGTTCCGGAGGTTAAAAAAAGAAAGGTGAGGGGTAGAATTAAATAAATGAATAAGATTTAATGTACAAATAAAGGTAACTCTGGATGGATCAAATACGATAACCCGGTTGACTTTTTACCTGGTGCGTTAAGCTCGCGGCTACACCTGTCTGCCCACCGTACAAGCGAAATTTGTTCTAAGTTATGAAATTGCATTAATTTCGTTTGTTCCGACCGTCGCCGCTAGTACCACCACAACCGCGCGAATTAAATACAGTATGCGCGCGCGCTTTAGTTAGAATCATTGAATTAATTAAACGAAAAATATTATATTTAAACAAAATAATAAATATTTTTAATTAAATTGTGAATGAATGTGTGTGTAAGCCGTGCATCACAACAACCCACGGTTGTAGGACTTTCCCGGAACGGGGTTTTGGCCGCCAGACGGTAAATTTCTACAACTGTGTTGTCAGCTGTTTTTTGTTATGAGACGTGACCTAATATTAATTTGCTGCTGTTCTAATATTCTTTCCATTCTATGCTAATATTTTATTTCATAATTTTTTCTATTTCACGATTTTTTTTTTCAGATTAATCTATTCTAAACTTTGTCTCCCTTTACCTGACATTGTATTCTTCTTTCTCCACAATTAAATTTATTAATCATGGATTCTGTAGTATAGGGCCAAGTGATCCCTTTTTTTTTATAAGAGCCCGCTTCTTCTCAAATTCGTTTTAAAGACTTCAAATTTTATTTTACCAATCTGTGTTTAGTAAAATTTTTTTTTAACATGCATTTCAAAAAACTTAATTTTTAAAGATTCCTCTATTATTCATGTTTTGCTTCGGCTAAACCTCTTACAAATATTTTTACTTTGTTGTACAAAGTAAAGGAAGTATTGTGATCACGAAAAATTTCAGATTTCAGCAGAAATATCTATTTTGACTATCTTTGAATCCATTTTGACTAGTTTCGCGTGACGTCTGTACGTACATAGATACGTATCTCCCGTAATTTTAAAGTGATTAACCGTATAATGTTGAAATTTTGGATTTAGGACTATTGTAACATCTAGTTTTGCCACAACCCCTTCTGATTGTAATCAAATCCAAAACCAAATTAAATTCAAATTTTGGATATAGAACTTTTTCTTAACTGCAGTAATAAGCCCTCATTTAGAGCTTTTCAACAATATATGATAAGTTGTTTTTTTTTCATTGGTTCCAGAGTTATAGCCAAATAAAATTTTAATTAATGAAATACTTGGATCTTACAAGGGAAGGCACATCAGTTCGAATCAGACTTATCTTCTTTTTACTTCTTTTAACTTTTTTTTTTTTTTACTATTTAAATATACTGCTTTATTGAAATTGTTAAGCCATGATTGTAAAAAAATCACAATAAATAATAATTCAATAATAACAATTAAAAAAAAAAATGACAAAAAATCAGATGATATTAGTGAAATAAATTTTATGGACTTTTAAAAATGTGTACATGTAATTTAATAGGCCCTATTACATATGTTTATATGTAATAGATTTGGTGAAACATCTGATTATTTAATATTAACTGAAAATTATAATTTGGACTGTATTATTTTTGGATTTTAGTACAAGGAAGTCATAAAGTGTCTACAGCAGATTTTTTATTTGAAATTCTTACTAATTGTTGAATGTTAGATTGATGATGGCGGAACGTTTCTTCTGTATGAAAACTTCATTGTTTTCATCATATACGCTTTGTAATTTTAGTACCTAAATTTTACAACTTCTAGTAAGTTATGATACTACACCTTAATTTTAAATTCTTGGGTGTTACAGTGTTATAGATGGTTAAGAACTATCCCGCGTGCAGAAAGTTGATAGTTCGAGTTCTAGCCGAATCAGTAACATTTTAAGGATAGGTAATATCGTCGGTAATATCATCGGTCACCACTTTAGTAAAATTCTAATTAACATTCCCAGGCCAGCGCTCTATCTATGGATATAACAATCTTTATTGGTGCAGTCATTATTCAAAAAGCGACGTAGCTGCAAAACAGCCCCGAATCATGAAAGTTGTACTAAATACGAATAAATCATTCAATTCCTGGTTACCTTCCTTTTTGTCACATTTCTTCACCTTTGCACTAGTTTGTTTATTTTTAGATTGAATCTTTATACCCGAATAAGAACAATGTTATCGTATTATCTTTTTTCCTTTTGTTACTCCGCCTCAATCTTTACCTGCAATTCTTTTGCTATTCCTCCTATGTGTAAGTTAAAATGCAAGGAGAATACATGAATAACAAAATATTAACATTTTTTCTTTGCAAAAAATAAATAAAGATATATCCTAGTACATTTTTATGAATTTATCATAAAATTAGAATCAATATTTTCATACTATTTTACTTTCTATGGATTTAAAAAAAAAAAGAAAAATAATTGGATTTATGTATTCCTTACTATTAAAATAATATTTTAATATATTAAGGATATTTATAACTGTGATTCAAATAACTATGTGTAATATTTTTTTAAGAGTTATTTATAGAAAATAGTTTTATACGAAACTCGGCTAAAAAATCTGCATACATATGCGTAGTATGGGAATGAAAAGAGATATTGGAATGGAATAGAAGTACAATACCTTAGCTTAAAAATGAAGTTTTTTTTTTTCAATATAATCCTCGTTTACTCTGATACACTTTTCCCAACGTGTGACAAATTTTTGTATTCCGTCACTGAAAAATTCTGACGGTCTTCCTTCACCTCATCGCCGGTTGTATAATGATTACCTTTTTGATCCCTCTTGAGATAAGGGAAGAAGTAAGTGGAAGTCACACGGAGTCAAATCCGTCGAGTATGGCGGATGCAGAATAACCTAAAATTTCAGCTTGCGGAGAGCCTATGCACTGGCGTTGATGTGCGAGATCACGTACTATTACGTTGCAAGATTATGGCCATGGTAGTCTTTCGAACGCTACATACTCGTCATCTGAGATGGCTTAACGTCTCAATGTACCGTTCGGAGTTCACAGTCGTCCCATGTTCCAGATACTCAAGTCATATAAACGTGTTTGGCGTCCCAAAACACCGTCAAAAATAGTTTTTTTCGCCGAGGCTTGAGTTTTTAATTTTTTGGGTTTTGGCGATTCGCAATGTGTCTGTATTCCATGCTTTGCTTTTTTCTTTCGGGAGGTAATGATGTACCCAACTCTCATTTCCGCTCACAATATTGAAAAGAAAGTCGTTTTCCTCGGAACGATAGCGTTGTAAAAGTTCTTCGCAACATTCGACACGACGCTGCTTGTGTTCGTTCGTCAGTTTGCGCGGTACGCATCATACGCAGATTTTATGGCAACCCAGTAGCTCGATAATATGGCCTACTCGATCTTTATATGTGTCTAACTGAATAGCGATGCTTTGCTGGGTGATTCGCCGGTCACTTTGAAGAAAATCGGACGATTTTCTACTTTCGTTGTTTCTCGTCAGTCACCGAAACTAGTCGTCCACTGCGAGGTGCATCTTCAATTGTCGCTTTACCAGCTTCACATTCGCAAAATTTCATCGTCCACCTATTCACAGTACTCCTGTCAACAGTTTTACTACCGTAAACCACTTTTAAACGATGAAAAATATTCAAAAATAGGATTCACATTTTCTGCTGTTAAAAATTGTATCACTGCGCTCTGTTTTATCGTGTTGACATTGATCGTACTCGAGTCTATTTTAACTGCTACTGAAAACAAACCGGTAAACAGATTCCAACGCATTATCGCAGGTTTGAAGAGGGAGCTTTCAGCTCTCATGTGCTGCCACCCCTAACTCTATAGTACCTTTTGTTTCCGTTGTGACAACGAGTTGACCTCTAGACCAGCCTAGTGAGTCACTAGCTGTATCCAAATTTTAAACTACATATAGAAAAATACGTGTCTTTATTTAGATATGTATTTATTTATTGTTAAATGAACTGAAATTTTTGCACGAAAATAAAATTAGTCAAATTTTCATTCTGGAAATTTGATCAGGTGAGAGTCTTCTCCGATACGGGATAATTATTTTGTTTTTTTTTATGTAAGAATTTCGATTATTGTCGGCAAACTTTAAACTTAAATAATATTATCTGATTTAAAAAATACATTACAGAATATTACACTACTTCATATTTTAGTTATAAAAGGAAAATAAAAAAAAGGGGAAATCAGCTACAGTAATTTTATATTAATTACAGGAAGGAGAATAATTTTTCTCCTTTATACCATTTAGAATATATATAGAATAGTATGCATTTAGAATACAAGGACTAATATGCATAATATATTCAGAACACATTTAATAATTCAAGACAGAAAGTAGATTTTAAAATCTTTTTATTTACGTTTATGAATATCAATCAAAATGAAATAACTATTGTAACTATAAAGATAAAGTGGATATAATGAATAAAAGAATTGATTCGTGACGGAGTAGGTAGTCCATTAATAATTTAGCGGCTCGCGAGCCGACGCCACCGCATCCTATTTTAACCGTTCTCAACTTATTGATATCTAGATCGTGAAATAAAGAGAAAAAAATTTTTGTTTTATCTTATTTTTTTTTTATTCTTCTTTCTTAGGTAAGGTAAATTTGCTTCGCTCGTTTAATTGAAATAATGTTTCTATTCAATCACGATTATATTAGAATAGAAATTATATTAATGATAATTATTGTTAATACATTTGTGAGGGATTGAAATGAATTCAAAAGAATACTGCTGCAATAATAAATTTCAGTTAGACTGAAAAAAAATTGATATGGACCCACTTGACTTCCTTGTACGTCTATTAAATTATATAAAAAGTACAACTTTTTTTTCTGATGATATCGCCACATAAGCTTAAAGCTTATGCGTGCGATATGGAAAAGTAGCGTGAATAATGTTTTGCCTGACCGGAATTCAAACCCAGGATCACCGGATGAAAGGCCAAGACACTGCCACTCGCCTACTTACTTGTCATTCGTACAAGGAACTACTGTAATCGCAAAGATTTCGGTTTGCAAAAACTAATAAATATATTTTGACAATCCCTGAATCCATTTTGACTAGTTTCGGCGTGACGTAAGTAGGTACGTAAATTTGGATTTTAAACTTTTTCTTAACTGCAACCCTACTGAGAACTTTTCAACGAATTTATTAAATGGTACTGGCGGATAGAAACTGTGGACGAAGTACCCTGAAAAATATATTGAAAATAAAGATTTAACACAGAAAAATTGGAGTAATTATTGGAGATTAGCATCGACCCATTTAATGGGCAAGACATTATTGAATTATTGAATAGTGTCCAAACAAGCCCAAAATCAAAACAAATCTGGATTTTGGACTTTTTCTTAACTGCAGTAACAATGGAGAGCTTTTCAACGATACTATTAATTGGTACTTAATTTCATTGGTTCCAGAGTTATGGTCAAATAAAATTTTAATTAATGAAATATTTGGATCATACTAGGGAAGACACATCGGTTTGAATCAAAATTCATCTGCTTTTTTCTTTTCTTTAACTTTTTTGATAATTTATATTTATTGATTTATTATCAATTATTAACCCGCGATTATATAAAAACTTTTACAATAAAAAAAAGAAAAAATGAAAAGGCAGAAATTTTTAGTGAAATAAATTTTTATGTACTTTTAAAAATGTGAATATGTAATTTAATAGGCATTATTACGTATGTGTATATATAACAGATAGGTGAAACATCTGAAACCCACCGGGTTGGTCTAGTGGTTAACGCGACATCTCAAATCAGCTGAGTTCGAAGTCGAGAGTTCTAAGGTTCAAATCCTAGTAAAGATAAAAATTTTTATACGGATTTGAA
>JAAAKQ030151486.1:0-30988 GCA_010016005.3 Zanna intricata
ATGACGAGCCTTACGGTGATTATTGATTAATTTAAAAATGTGACGAGGGCTAATGACCACAGCAGTCGATGCCCATACAAAACAAGAAAAAAAAAAAAAACAGGCGTACAAGGAAGTCATGTAATGTCCACATCAGATTATTTTTTTTTTTTTATATGAAGTGGCACATTTATCAATTCCTGGAATACTTTATAAAATGTATTATTATGCATCGATCAGAATAAAATATTTATTTATATATATATTTTTTTTAAGATTTTGAGGATGCAGTTGACCACTTTAGCCAGTTTTGGTCTATCTTTTCTTTCCATTTTTCTTCTTGATTTTTTCCCAGTATTTTTAACCCTATTTTCCCAGCTATGTCCTCTAGTGATGTTAAATGGACTCTGATTTCAACTATACTATTTTTTTATAAAAAGGGTAGATCGTCTGCAATACCTAGGCAGTTAACTTTAATTGTATCCTCTGATTTTCTGGCTTTTATTGATGCATCTGGGGGGTTTATTTTAAACTATTCTCTCATTATATATTCTTTGGCGCAGTTAAAAAGGAGTGGGGATAGTCCGTCACCCTGTCTTAACCCAGTTTTAATTTTGAATGGTTCTGAGATTTCTCCTCTAAATTTAACTTTTGAATATGTGTCTGTTAATGTTAATTCAATCATTTTTATTAGTTTTGGATGGAGACCTAAATTTCTCAGGATTTTTAGCATTGAGTGTCTACGGATGCTATCATATGCTTTTTGGAAGTCTACAAACGATATTATCAACTGTCGCTGTTTTATTTTCTGTGCATCAATTAAAATTTTAAGAGTGATTATTTGTTCTGAACAGCTTCTCCAAGGTCTAAATCCTCCTTGATACTCTCCTAATTCCTTTTCTAGTTGATCTTTTATCTTCAGGAGGTTTCTTGATATTTTGTAGGAGCAGTCTAGTAGGGATATTCTTCTAGAATCTTCTGGATTGGTTTTAACCCCTTTCTGGTGTAGTGGAGGAATAGTCGCAAATTTCCAATGTTTTGGGAGTTCTTCTTGGTCCCAGATCTTCTGTAGATTTTCTAGTAGGGCCTCTTTTGTTTTTTCTGAGGAATATTTCCAAAGTTCTACTACTGTTTGGTCTTCTCCGCTCGTTTTATGATTTTTCATTTCTTTTAGAGCTTGGTTTAGTTCTTTTAGTGTTGGTGGATTTATTTGTTCTAGGCTTGATTTTATTCGGATATTTGTGTCTATTTAGAGGAGTTGCTTAGGGTCTTCAGAGTTTAGAAGTTTATTGAAAGATTCTGCTAATATTTCTGCATATTTTTTATTATTATGAGAGAGTTTGCCATCTTTTCCCTGTAATATTAATGTGGGTGTTCAAATTTTCGGATTTTGGTTTCAATTTGTTGTAGTAGATTTCTTTGAGAACTACTACAACAAATTGAAAAGATTTACTTATTTTTAAAAAATTATACTTTTATTATCTAATAGTAAACTTTAATCACATCAAGATAACTTACTTATTTTTAATGAATGAGTTTTTTCCAGTTTTAATAATTTAGTACTTTTTTTATTAATTTTTAATATTAAAAGAACTGTTCTAAAGAAAAAAATCTTGAAGAAAACACTTGACGAGCAGAAGAAAAAGTTATAAATGTTTAATTAATTTTAATAAATTAATTACACTTTCATTTTTTTTTGGGTAATTAATTCTAAAATGTTTCATCTGTTGTTGAGGAAAAAATATTTTGCGTTTACTTTCATAACTTAATAAAAAAAGGGAAAATAGTTTTCCTTTGGGAGTAGCTTAATATTTTAAAACTGTGATTCTTAACTTTTTTTGCTCCACGACCCAGAAAGAAAAAAAAAAACAATAAATATTACGCAACCCTCCCAACCACAACTTATTTATCACTCTTTTTTCTGTTTAGCTTCCAGAACCAGCGTAAGGTATTACTTCAGAATATGAGTGAGAATGATAAATGAACAGCAGTTTTTTTCAGTCTCAGGTCGACCATTTTGAGATTTGTGGTTAATTGAGGAGCGGCTGATGCCATGCTTAAAGGTGGGTCCAGCTGCTCGCTGGGTGTTTAAAAAAAATGTCCAAACCTCAAATAATCGTAGGAAACCTGCTGCAATTGATATTCTTAATATTTTAATAAGCGTGGAAGAAGCAAAAAGAAGGAAAGATTCCGCTTTCTAACGACACAGTATCAGGGTGAATCGATAACATGACTGCTTATATTAGCGATCAGACAATTCAGAGCGATTTCAACTGAATGTTTTATAGTATGCAATTTGATGAACCAACAGATGTGAAATGAAACACATTTCTTAGTTTTCATCCGTTTTGGATGGCTCATCGGAGTGAATTTGAAAACAATCACAGAAGCATTGAAAATATTAATCCCTTTCACAACCTCTTACCTTTGTAAAAAGGATTTTTTTTTCTATGGTTGTGCTAAAAACTAAATATAGGAAACGTCTTTTATCATTTAAAAAACAATTTGTTTTTGTGTGTTTTTAATATAGATCCACGGACGGGAAATGAAAAACAAGTGCAATCAATTCATTAATTTAATTTCTTTAAATATGTACTTAACAATAAGTAAAATGTTTTCAATAAATGATTTATTTTTTTTTTAGGTGATTGTTGTTTACATGAAAGTTGTAGACTAATTTTGCAATCCTCTTTTCATATTACCACGACCCCTAGATAGAGAAACGCTACCTTAGAAGAACAACTCAACTGGTTTTTTTCTATTTCTCCCGATGTTATTTATTCCGTTTCTGCTTAATTTAACCTTTTTTTTTTTTTTTTTTTTTTTTTTTTACCTCCGGAACCACAATTAAGTATAACATCGGAGGATGGAGATGAATGATGTGTAGCGTGTGTGAAAATGCCATGCCTGACCGGGATTCAAACCCGGGACCTCCGGTATGAAAGGCCGAGACGCAACCACTCCGCCACGGAGGCCGGCACTTAATTTAACCTGTTATTTAAAAAGTAATCCTATTAGAAATCTTACTTTTTCCCTAAATTTGGTTTAGAAATACTCATTTTAAATCTCAGTATTTAAACAGTCTTAATATAAAAGATTATTTGATGAGACAGTTATTCCGTGTTTACTAAAGTTATTCAAACTTTTAAATTAGTTTTATTTTTTTATATGATAATTACTAAAGGTTAGTTTAACAACATGAGATATAAACAAATTTCTTTTTTGTTAAGAATTTGACAATGTGGTTTTCATTTAATTAATATGTCGATTTTCGTTTTATTTTACTTCTTTTTTTTTAAATCTATATAAATAAATATTTAGATCGTAATTTATATTCCTTTGCTTAGTCTTTCTGTATTTAAGCGGCAAGGTGTTTTTAAGATCTGTAAAATTTCTCTTGGAATAATTTATTCATTCAGTATTATATAACGAACGCGTTTCAAATCTAAGAAGAGATATTATTATTTTATAATTGTTAGTTATATTTCGAATAATACATGTTTTGTATACAACTGATGTTAAATTAATATTAAATTCAATAAAAACTGGGGACATCTGAAAATTTTTAATTTTATACTTGTTGAAAAAATTAAAGCCTCATAATAACATACAGATGGAAGCCCAATTAGTACTTAGACTTACGAAGGCAATAAATTATTTTATATCGCTGAAACAACTTTGTACGGTATAGAGAGAAACATTACTGTAATCTTAATAAAAGAGAGAATACAAAATATAATAAGTTTATGACTATTAGGTGGTCGTCTGGAAACCGAAACGAACAGCTGCTAAATAGATTAATGGACATGGACAGTGAATGCACCCAAGTCAACCTTTCTCTCTGCTCTTTCATCCCCGTCTCACTCGCGCTCACTCGGTCTCTCCTGGCAACCTCTAATTCTATTTAGAATGAGCTGTTGCCGCCACCACCGCCGCCGCTGCACTACCGCTGTCGATATCGATTAATATTTCTCATTTCACCGTCACCGGTTACAGTAAATGTAACAAAGCTTCCCTTTAGGCCTTCCCCTTAAATGCTTCTATTTAATACCGACATCAGATAGGTTCTACCTATATCACGGCTTAAATATAATCTAATTATATGTTACAATTATCACGAAAAAGTTAATAACAATGCGGCTGAAATTTCCCCGAAATTTGCATAAAGATTAAAATTTAATATTTACACTTCTGGTAAAATATAATTAATATCAATATCACCATCAAGGCTTTAAAATATTTAATCCATTTTTTTATTAAAAGAAAATTAATTTTTTAAAAAAAGTTTAGGATTGATTAAATAATAAAGTTATTAAAGAATTAACACTACATGAAGATATTTTATCTTAAAGTATAATAAAAAAAAAAAAAACCACTTAAGTATATGAACACAAAATTATCTATTAAAAAATGTATATAAAACATACCCAAATTGTTTTTTCATCTCCGTGGCTGAGAGTTAACAATTTGACATTTTATGTGGAGGTCCCAGGTTTAAATCCTGAGACTACGGCATGGATCACAGCTGTTGATGACTTTTTCATTTAAAAAAAATGTAATTGTAAGATAGTTGGTACAAATAGCCGATTCAAGCGCTAGAAAAGGAAACATGAATTGTTGCCTGAGATGAAAATAAGTGCTGGGAGGTTGTAGAGTTTGATCTGTCGCGGTGTCATAGGCGGAGTCTGGGGAGTTGGTAGCCTTTATCGCAGGAAAGAGGTGCTAAATAACTGTAACATCAAATGACCTTAAAGCGGTAGCCGGTTCTAGTGCAGATCTTACCCTCACCATCATCGCATCTATTAAAGTTGATATTAAATAATTGTGACGTCATATGACCTTGAACTGTGCTACCGCCGATACATTGCTATGATCATCATCAGAGCCGGTATCGAATGGTGAGTTGCATCTCCGTATCGTGGACGATGCCGTAGCATAAACGAGTTTCAACCTTCATCAAACTATAATAAGAGCAGTCATGACGTTTTAACGTGTACTACTGCTGAATATATCCATAAGCAAACATGCTAGACTAGAGCATTGTGATTCGAAAATACACAATTATGTAGTTAAATCACCTTAAAACTGTAATATAGAAAAATATATCTATAAAAACCTTTCAGCTGATAATCTGAAAACCTCAGATAATCCTAAAAACCTTCTATCCGATTCTTTTCTAGATAGTATCATGGACGATATAAAAAATCTACTGATGAATTCAATAAAAAGATCGGGTTTAATTAGATCTAATCTCATCATGAAATGTAAAGGTGTAATTCAGGTAACAAATATTTTGTGGAAACAAAAGGAGATATAGAACTTCATAACAGTGGGGTGATATTGAGGTGAAAGAAAAAGGCGATTTAGATGAATAGTTTATAAATGCATTCTGCTTAATTTCTAATATGGCTTTAGAGCGACAGAAAATGTATCTAATTAGTGTCGATAGCTTACTTCTCCACATAATTGTATAACTGTAAAAGGGTACGTTTATTGAACAAAGGTAAATTGAAAACGGGTTTTGCGGTAGCGTTAACATGAGGAAATCGAAAAATATCAGACTAGACATATGTCAACTTGCAGTATTTAGTACTATTGAAAATGCGTTCGAACTCAATCTGGTAACACACTACTACAATAATAAACACGGTGGTATAAAGAACATATTAATACGTATTATTCAAAATTTTAAAAATATGGTAGATCTCCTGACCGAAACGCTTCATCATAAAAGATCGCTCAAATTCAACCTATTATACACGAACGATTTCGGTTAATGGCAGACGGAAATGACGATCGCATAACAATAGATACAAACCTCAAAAAACAACAGATTATCATCCATAGTAAAAGCGATTTAATAGAAGCACATGATAATGCGATTGATAAATTGCCCAAGGACGAGACGGAATTCATAGCAAAGGGAAGCATTTGGAAACATCTGTCTATAGATGGTTTGTTTGTTAGCGTAAACAAATACTTTCAGCTGCATGGTTTATCATACATAGATATACTAGACGTTATCAAACAAAAAAAATCTGTTATCAATGTGAAAAATAATGACAGCCAATGCTTTGTATGAGTTATATTGTGTAAATATGTAACCGAATGGAATCCTCAACAACTAGACGAGCGATACAGAGCGGTAGTGAGTAAATATTATTTCATCATAGTCAAATTTCCAACTGAAATAAAAGACGTTGTAAAGTTTGAGAAAGCCAGATAAATTTATATACGTTAATGAAAAATATCGAAGTAAAACCGTTAAAGGTTTGCGATATTGAAAAATCGAATCACTTCGATCTACTGTACATAAAGAACGAAAAAACCAGTCATTAGTATTTCATATTAGACTTCTTGCGTCGGATAATTTCACAGTTAACCACAAATGATCATAGAATAGTTATCTGTAAATACTTCTTCAACTCCTTCCGTAAAGATGAAAATGATGATAGGAAAATTGAAGAATATAGGCGAATATAGAAGAACTAGCCAGTACATAACCAATTGTCTTAACCGGATAAGAATGGATTACAATCTATGCTATGTTCAAGCACCATCAAGACATGTTTCCTCTTCCTATAGCCGCGTACGCTGACTTCGCTAATCGCATACGCTTTCTCGAATGTATTTTGAACCCTCAACCCCACGACCCTACATTTATATTTTTTTTCTTTTCTGTTTAGCCTTTTACTTAAAAAGTAGCAGAGGATGAATGAGGATGATATGTATGTGAATGAAGTGTAATCTTGTACAGTCTCAGGTCGACTACTCCTGATAAGTGTGGTTAATTGAAACCCAACCACCAAAGAACACCGGTATCCACAATCCAGTATTCAAGTCCGTATAAAAATAACTAGCTTTAATAGGACTTGAACCTTAAAACACTCCATTTCGAAATCAGCTGATTTGCGATGTAGCGTAACCTCTAGACCAGCCCGGGGGCTCCTACATTTACATTGAATCATATACACATTACGCAGCAACATGAGCCTATGAGCTGTTCCTTGTGGTTCATGAATCGACATAAAACGAAATAAAACAGATATTACCCAATAGACCGTTACCTTACAGAAGTTCTGATGCATCTCAGAACTTCTTTGGATATATAACGCGTGTAATTACTTGAATAGCAGATGATCTGAGTACAAACAGAAACATGGTATTCATAATTGATGATAAAGCTGAGTCCGAACGTGTTGAGGAATGTGTAATGTGTAACACAAGCTTTGGAAGCAATAGGAAGGTCAGAGACCATTGTCATTTCAACGATATATGTAGAGCAACACTTTGCAACAGAAGCAACTTGGTTTGCAACCAGTGCCGGTAGTGGCAACCACTACCGGCATCCCGGTAAAACCCGAGAAGGAATGTATCCCAGTACTCATTCACAACTTATCCGGTTACAGCGCCCACTTCATCATAAGCGAAGTAGACTACGGTCTCCGTTAGATAGATGATTCCAAAAGGATAGAAAATTATATATTATTCACAAAAGGGGTTTGCATTAACCTGTTGGTAAAGTACGTCGACTCCTTTCAGTATGGAAAAGTTAGTCTTGAACATTCCGAAAGACGCCTTTACCCATACAGGACGGTTCTTTCACGATGTAGATATAACGCTGATGACGAGAAAAAGTGTATACCCTTACGATTACTCTGAGTCTAGGTTGGAGGAATATCCTCATTGCCACCACAAGAAAAGTTCTACAGTTCCTTGATTGATTCACACATAATCAATGATAAATACAACCAGCAAACACTGTATGGGTTCATTTCAAATATTGCCCGTTGAGAGTACAGCAACTTCTATCAGAAATGTGATGTCCTGTTACTGGTTGACCTCTTTAAAAACTTCCGTTTAGTATGCTTTTTTTTTTCTTTCTTTTTTTTTAACCTCTGGAACCACTGTAAAGGTATATCTTCAGAGAATGAGACGAATGAATTGTAGCACGTATGAAAAATGCCTTGTCTGACCGGTATTCAAACCCGAGACCTCCGGATTTAATAATACGATTGACCAATCAGGAAGGTACTACGACGAACCAATCATAGCTGCGAAAGGAACTGACCAATGAATAAGAAGTAAATTCTAACCAATCATAAGGTGTGAATAAAAGTTATCAGATTTGGCACGATAAGATACGGACCGCCCCTGAATGCTATTTACTCATTATTATACGTAACGACAAACATTGAATTTCATTAGACACAAAGACAACAACTATTTAAAAACCAATTAATTTTGAGGAAACCCATGACACAGAATCATAATTTTCATTATTTTATCCCAAAAACATGCAAAAATAAACATTCCAATAACCATTACCAATTCCATTTATGATTCAATATTTATATTTGGGTGAACAATCGGCTGTAAATTTATATTATATATAATATATTATATTATATATAATATATATAACTTTAATATTATTATATTGAGTATCTATCATATAAATACGTGACGTTAATTTTTAATTAATTGAGTGAAAAATCTATTACTATAGATCGAGTACTTTTTCGAAAATGAAAAAAAGAAACTGTATCTAGGTGATAATAATATGTAATGTTGAAATTTTATGTACTTGTAAATGCTGCACCGTCATCGGTAGCGCTTTTTGGAATGGGATGTTTTTTTTTTCGGAAATTAAAATTAAATTTACAAATATGTAGTTCATTTTGCGATTTTATTTTAAGAGTCGAAATATTCAAACAGCAAATACAATTTTTTATTATTCACCTGAAAGGAACGTTGGGTGATATACACAAGTTCAATTAAAAAGGAGTTTTTCAGATCTTGACACATGTAGACACAAATGAAAGTAAATACGAAGAATTTATTTAGCTTTCATCCTCTAATCACGAATGCTGTGAATAATTCTCGTAAAACTTATCATTTAGTCCGCAAGGGCAGGCCATCTGTGAGGTCGCTAGTCTCGGTACGTTTGTAAAATAGGATCACTATTGCTACAAACGAATCGCCAATCGTTTGTAGCAGTAGAAACATAATAACAGCACTAATTTTCGTTAAAAAAACTAGAATTATAACATTTTCAAAATAGTTTCGGATTTCGTTTTCTCGGTGTATGAAATTTTGTGTATGAATTGGGGCTAGAAATATCTGAATTTCAATCGGTATTGGAGTTATAGTTTTTTCTACAAGTACCTAGTTGGAAAATATAATGTATGTTTTGTAGCTAAATTTTAACATTGTCATAAATAAATGTGTAGTATTTTCCCACGGCAAAAAACTTACGCATTATTTTCACTGGTTTTCAGATTTTCTTTCTTCCTTACTATGCTTTGAAATTTATCTTTTTTTTAATACGATAATATCATGCAGTAATAAAAGATTCAATCTGCCCTATAAGTTATATTGCATTATAGTTAAATCAGAAATCTTAATGATCTAATAGGGAAATTCATCAAAAATTTTTAATGGCGATTGTCTGAAAAAATTACTGATCGCGAGATTTTTCTCTTCAGAATGTATGTATGCTCTTACAGACTAGCATACAAATATTTCATTTATTTATATATTGAGAAGTACTACTAAAATTTAGTTGTAAATAAAACACGTGGTCATCTGATTAAACACTAAAACTCAACCTCATCAATTTCAGTTACAAAACGACAAATTACTTTTATATGTTACTGGATAATGTAATCAAAATCATCGCAATAACATAAGCAACTGTATATTAACAAAATCATAATCTGATTAATTTGTGAAAGATTTTTATGAAATTTTTATAAATGAATGAAATTGAACAATAAATATTAGATGCTTTAAAACTTTGGGTGGGAGGCTCTGGCGTCCCATCATCGATGAACGAACGGGGACTCAATTGCATTGGTACTGAGGGGAATGTAAGACTGTAGTTCTGGTAGGAGTTCCCTTTTGGGGTTTCTCATTAGAGGAATTACGATTTTTACAATCGTACGAAGAATAAATTTATTCTATAGAATTTATTAAAAACCTGATAATAGAAGAAAGATTAAAAAACATTTCAGATGTATTATTAGTTGAAAAGCTCAAGGAAAATTCAAGTTAATTAAAATGCGAAATAATAAGCGGAGAATAAATTAAACATACATAAATTCAAAAATATCTATGTGAGATTTCAAGTGATTACAGCAAATAATTGTTATAATTCATTTTCTAACAGTTCTTGAATTATTTCACTTGTTTCTTTTCCTTCCAACAAGGGAGAATCTGTAATGTACAGAAATCTTCTGTACTTTAAAAGAGAAAAAGGCAAATTAATATGTTACTTTACTTTATTTGTTTCAATACACCACACGTGTGCACACACACACGCGCGCGCGCGCGCACGCACGCACGCACGCACACATACATCATCATCATCCCAAAAATCTATGATACCAATATTTCTCTGGACTTTCATTGTGAACAAGGTGAAGAGGTTAATTTTTGAACTGAATGTAAGTAAATTTTTGATAGCTTCCCAAAATCTGACAGTACGAATATATTCGATTCAGTACCGAATAATCGATTCAGTAGAGAAGTGAAAAGCATTCTTCACTCTTAAATAGAAGAAGACATCCTTTGCTCAGCAGTCAGAAGTCACTTTCCTTCATAAAACATTTTGTTCAACTTAATATTCTAAAGTACTTTAAATTTTACACACAAATTTTAAGTTTAAGACAAAATAATATTTCGCTTGTAACACTTAATTAAAATAATGAAAGATTATTAATAAGACAAAAGAAGAACGAGAATCAGAAGGATTAAAGAAAGAAAGAAAAAAGTAAGAAGGAGAAGAAGAAAATTAGGAAAATAGGTGAAAAGGAACAAAAAAATTAGAAAAGGAAAAAATGAGAAAGAATAGAAGGTGAACAAATAGAACAAAAACAAGAAAAAGAAATTAAAAGTCAAGACGATGAAAAAATGAAGAGAATATTAAAAAAAAACGGTTAATAATCCTACTTTTTAATATAAATATTACGTATGTTGAAATAGCTTCGCGGTTGAAGACATGCCTAACGGCTGCTCCAGCTGCTGTGTCAGGGTAAAATAATAAAGAAAAAAATTAAAGAAAAAATAAATAAAGAAAATTTTGGCGTGTGAAAATGTCATGTCTGACCGCAATTCAAACCCAAGACCTCCGGATGAAAAGCCGAACGCTACCACTTGCGCCACGGAGGCCGGGCACTAGATCAGCCCACCGGGTGGATCTAGTGGGAAACTCGAACCTTAGACTCTAGTGGGAACCTTAGAGCTCTCGAAATTTGAACCAAATTCTTCTAAAGGCACATACTTTTATACGGATTTGAAACTAGATCGTGGATAATGGTTTTCTTTGTGGTTGGGTTTCAAGTAACCACAGACTTCAGGAATGGTCGAATTTAGTCTGAACAAGACTACACTTAATTTTTAAATACCATCCTCATTCATCCTCTGAATATCTTACAGTGGTTCCGGAGGCTAAACAGAAAAAAGAGATCATGAATAGCTTAGGTTCCCTCCCAGCAAAATCTAATGTTCAGATCTGAACCGCATAGAAAAAGGATCAAATGATATTGAAAAAAAATTAATATTATTAATTAGCGTAATTTAATAAAATACTTTGTATTTTATTAGTATTATTACGTATATAATTATTCTTGAACAACTAAAACTCGTCTGGAACAACTAAAAAAAAAAAAAAAAACAAAATCGTAAGGGGATATTAATTAGAACAAAATACATTTTCTCATAATTAAAAAATTAGTATGTATGATACATTTTAGATGCGATTTATAAACGGATGGATTAAATTTCGCTTCAACGGACCAAATAAGATTAAATTTTACATTTCAGTAAATTCCCTTTTCATTCTTTATGCGACATTCGTAGCATACAAGAATACAAGCGCGCGCGGGTGAGTATATACCAGCACACCCAGGTTGCATTTCGATTTTAATAAACTTATACATGTTTTACCTAAAAAAAGAACGAACAAAACACTCATACTTTAATTAAAGTATACCATAATAATGATAATGTGACAAAACTACACCATTACTTTAAAAGTATATAGCAAAGGTACTTCTTTAATTACTTTATTTCTACACAATTATCGGTTAAAATAAACAATAAGTACAAAATTCTTTTTTCGATTTATTAATTTTTATTATTAAAAAAAAAGCAGACTGAAAAAATAATCGCACACATTTTTACTTTCTTGTACCGAAGTAAAGGAAGTATTGTGAAGGCGAAAACTTTCGGTTTTTAGATTTCAACGGAAATATTTATTTTGACCATCACTGAATCCATCTTTGACTAGTTTTTGCGTGGCGTCTGTAAGTATGTATCTCGTATAACTCAAAAACGATTAGCTGTAAAACGTGGAAATTTTGGATTTAGAACTGATGTTAACATTTAGTTGAACATCTTCCCTTTTGAATGCAATCGACTGAACCTAAAATTTCCAAAGTTATAGCTAGATAAAATTTTAATTAAATATTTGGATATTAAGAGGAAGGCGACCCCCTCTTTTGATTGCAAACGACTGAATCTACAAAAAAGCCCAAAATCCCCTAAAAATTGGATTTTTCTAAAATCCACTAATAAGCCATCATTGAGAGATTTTTAGAGATATACCATTAAGTGGTATTTATTTTCATTGGTTCCAGAGTTATAGTCAAATAAAATTGTAAATAAGGGAATATTTGGATCTTAAAAAGGAAAGGTAATCGGTTCGAATCAGATTTTAACTCCTTTTTATTTTTTTTATTTTTTTTTAATTATTTTTTTTTAAGTAAATATTTTTATCAATAAATTATTAACTCGTGATTATAAAAAAAAAAATAATAATAAATAATAATTCAATAATAACAATAAAAAAGATCAGAAGTTTAGGGAAATAAAATTTTATGGACTTTTAAATATGTGTACATGTATTTTAATAGGCATTATTGCACATGTAATAGATTTAGTGAAACATCTGATTATTTATTATTAATGTTATGTTGGTACTAACTGTACAATTATGAATCGTACTCAATTTAAAGTGATTGTTGAAAATTTGTTTTCATTTGTACATAATATCCTTTTTATAACTATGATTACGTAATATAATATTCTAGATCAGTATTATTCGTATCTTCGTGAATTGCTGATTAATAAAGATTTATGATTTTTGGTATATCATAAATCAAATAACTTAATCTTTAATTAAGTTAATTATTGAAACTATTCAGTTTACTGAACTCTTCACTAAAGAATTGCAAGATCATTTCTCGCTTTCAAATGAAGTAAGATTAAATGAAGTGTAGCCAAATACGTGTATATGTAATTTTAATAGGCGTACAAGGAAGTCATGTGATGTTCTGATTTATGAATTATGTTTTAGTAATTTTTACTTCCATTGTAAAGGAAATATTGTGATCACGAAAAATTTCGGTTTTCAGATTTCAGGGGAAGTATCAGTTTTGACCATCCCTGAATCCATTTTCACTAATTACGGTATGATGTAATTATAATTATAATACATACGTATGTACCTATGTATCTCGCGTAACTCAAAAACGATAAACCATAAAACGTTGGATTTCAAACTATTGTAACATCTAGTTGTGGATCTCCCCTTTTGATTGCAATCGACTGGACAAAATGTTGGTTCCTGAGTTAGATAAAATTCAACTTAGTACTTGAAAATGTTTATACGGATTTGAATACTAGATCGTGGATACCGGTGTTCTTTGGTGGTTGTGTTTAACCACAATTCTCAGGAGTGGTCGCCCTGAGATTGTACAAGAATACACTTCATTCACATCATCCTCATTCATCCTCTGAAATAATACCTTACAGTAGTTCCGGAGGCTAAACAGATAAATAGTACTTGGATCTTACAAGAGGAAAGCACATCGGTTGAAATCCGATTTCAGCTCCTTTGTGTTAACTTTTTTTTTTAATTTAAATATATTGATTTATTATAAATTACGTTAAATAATAATTCAATAACAATAAAAATAAAAAATAAAATAAATTATTAATGAAGAATAATGAAATTATTGATTATTATTATTATTTATGAATTTTATCTACTTTTAATTTAAAAAAAAAAAAATGAGTATATGTAATTTAACAGGCGTACAAGGAAATCATGTGGTGTCCACATCAGATTTTTATTTATATTTCGCTACAATAGATCGAGAATTTCTTAAAATTTCATATTTATTTGTTTTATATCTTGCTTATAAATAAACATTAATTTTCTGATCTTCATGGCGGAGTGGTAGTGTCTCGATCTTTCATTCTGACTTCCCGGGTTCGAATTTCCCAAGCACAAGCTTCAATTTACATGGCGATATCATAAAAAAAAAAAAAAAAAAATTATAAAAGTTTTACTAAGTCTTGCGTTTGAAATTTTTCCTGTATTTTTTTCTGGTATATTCCATCTTATGCGAAACACTAGCAAAAAATACACTTTTTTATCTACAAGTAGAAGTTCACTTAAAAAATATTTATAATGAACCAGCAGTTGATATTTATTAATTATAAATCGAATAAATACATAAACAAGTAAAAATGTTTTAATTCGTAAAATCTCTTTAAAGCAGATTTTGTCACCATGCTTAATTTCATGCAAACAATTTAAATGGATTAACCATGATAACAGGCTGAAATTGAAATAAACAAAATCCTTTTTACTTTTGTTTCATATAAAACTATAACATGAATCAATGCAATCTAAGTAATTAAATACAGATCGTAGAATATCTCTGGAAGTGTTGGGCAAACTGAAGGAACTCTTTCTTTTGCTATTTAGCCTCCAGACTGACCATAAGGTATTACTTCAGAGGATGAATGAGGACGATATGTCTGAATCTAAATGAAGTCTTGTACAATCTCAGGTTGACCATTCCTGAGACGAGTATTTAATTGAAACCCAACCACCAAAGAACACCGTTATCCACAATCTAGTATTTAAAAAAAAAATTATTACGGACAATAAAATAAAAAGTTTATATGGGGGGGGGGGAAATCTTCTTCTCTCTTGCCTCAATTTTCCTGTGCCCCCAATTTGTCTGTTTTCAATAAAACTTTATATCTTAAAAACGAACTGAGATATTTTGATGAAATCTAATGTAAATGTACTCGATAACATTTTTAACGAAATATTTTATTGAAATTTTTTCTTACAAAATTTGGAAACGACAGCCGTTTAATTTTTTAAATAATTAACAAAAACATAAAAACAAGATCTAATAAGTTTATTAGATAAATATTACCTCTTTTTTTCTATGAAAAAATGGCAACTCATTTGTTTATATCAGATGACAAATAGCTTAGTTATGAATGAAATTATTTCATCTATAACGGTAATAATTTATAATAATTTCTATTAACCGGCACAAATTTACATAATGCCATAAAATGAATATTTACGGAGGTATTAATCATTAAAAATGTTAAAACGACTGCTATTTTAAAACTTTCAAATTTATTTATTTTTTAAAAGTTATTCCTGGATAAATGCAGAAAAAAAATTTCATTAAAATTTTTAACTTCTAAAGGGATAAAGGAAATTTTAAATGAAAAACCTAAAATGGCGGATAGAGAGAAAATAAGCGAGGTAGGAGATTTATCAACGTGAATTTTTTTCGTTTTTTTTATGTCCTGAAGCAGTTCCTAAATTAGATCAAAACTTACCAGAATAATCTGTTCTTAATAACCCAATATACAGCACTAGCTAAGATAATTTACATCAGTTACCTAGCTCAAAATATAAAATTCCCTATTATGATAATTTGAGGATGAATAACCTTAATTAAATAAACAAATACAATTTTTAAAAATCTGTAACTATAAATTAAAATTCTATCATAAATTCCCTTTATATTAATTTAATTTTAAGAGACCTCTTTATATTGTATTATGTCAACCCACCTAACTTTTTTTTTTTTTTTTTTTTTTTTTCACCTCCGGAACGATCGTTAAGGTATATCTTCAGAGACAGAGAGTGAGATGAATGATTTGTAGCGTGTGTGAAAAATGCCATGCCTAACCGGGATTCAAACCCGGGACCTCCAGATGAAAGGCCGAGACGCTACCACTCGCGCCACGGAGGCCGGAAAACCACATAACTTAAAAACATTCAATTTCAAAAGCCTCTATTAATTTTTTTTCTTTTACTTTTAGATCTGATTTTTCTAATACGCTTTAAATTTCACATAAATATTTAACAAATTTTGTTATTTTTAAATGCGTCCATTTGATATAGCTATACGAGTATTTTTTCCATGAAAGCTATTTTGGTTTATAACAGTCTGTTTTGTTGTATATTTAACCTATTCAATTTAAAATATTACAAAATAATATTATATTAAAATAATGAGGCTATAAAATTACAACTTAATCTCAAATTTTCAATTTTAAAATTATTTCTCACCAAATAATGGTACAATTTTGATAAATTAAAATCTAAAATCATTCATCAAATTTAATTTAAAAATTATTTTTTAAATCATTCAATGTTCCAGCGGGTTTTGAATTTTAAAAAAACAACTGTACCATAATAGATATTATATACAATTTCTTACCGATAATTTTATTTATAAATAATTACACTAATAAACAAAAAAAAACCCTTTTTAATTAACAAAATTAAACAATGATAAATTTGTTTATTTTCGTCTAAAGGTTGCTATGATAAACATCCTGACCCTCATAGGAGAAGACTTCAGTTTTGTGATGATCCCGGTCGCCACTCTACTCCCTCCGTTCATAGGCTTGATGAGCTTTACCGGAGGTCGTCTTTTAGATCCCCTAAGCTAGATAACACAACACAGTCAACAGTTTGGCCTCTGTCAGGATGTCACCGATGCAAATGCCTCGGTAAGCATTCCGTCAGTGTATTTGCACAACTTACTACATAGTCTTCGTATGTCCTCTTCCAACCACGACCGCCTTTCATAACATACAACCCTCAACTATCAAATTAATTGTTTCGCGATAGCACGATCCTCACGCCTTTCTCTAACACCGAACTAAAAATACCAAAAATTTTAAAAAACAATTTTAAAATACCAAAATATTAGCTTCATAGCAAAAAACATCTGATCTAGACAATACTTGACGTCTTTGAATGCGTATTAAATTACTTCCTTGAATACGTATTAAATACACACATTTTTAAAAGATCATAACATGTAATTTCATTAATAACTTCTTATTTTTTTTCCATTTTTCATTGTTATTATTGAATTAATATGATTATTTAATTTAAATCAATATATTTAAATTTTAAAAGATGAGACGAAGTCTGATTCGAACCAATATCCTTCCCTATGTAAGATCCAAATATTACATTAATTAAAATTTTATTTGGCTACAACTCTGTAACCAATGAAAATAAGTACCATTTATGATATATCGTTGAAAAGCTCTCAATGGGTGCTTATTACTGCAATTAAGAAATAATCCAAAATCGAATTTATTTTACAATTTGGGTTTTTAAAACACTTTTGGTCCTGCCGATTGCAATGAAAAGGGAAGGTGCACAACTAGATGTTACAACAGTCCTAAATTCAAAATTTTAAAGTTCTACGGCTAATCGTTTGTGAGTTGTGCAAGACACATACGTACGTAGCAGATGTCACGCCAAAACTAGTCAAAATGAATTCAGGGATAGTCAAAATATATATTTCCGTTGAAATCTGAAAACCGAAATTATTCGCGATTATTGTAGTTCGTACAAGGAAGTAAAACCAAGTTCTGATCGCAAAAACGACAATTTTGTTCTACTATTCAATTTATTTAATGCCCTCTTGATATACTTAAAAATCAAGATTCACAAATTTAATAATCGTCTAATAAAAACATAACCTAACAAGTCTCCTATACCTATATCTTCTCTCTACTCTCGTTATAAACAACGAGAAATACCAAATCGGCAAGAAAAAGGATTCAAATTAAAATATATATATATATATATATATATATATATATCAGAATATTTTATATTTATGGATATTTTATATATTCATATTCATGTGATAGCCATATGTTAAAAACAATTTAAAACAATAAGTTAATATATCTGGCTCGGAGGAGTATCAAAGAGGAAATGCTTTTATCAAACATATTTTTTACAGTTAACTTTTCTGTATTTCTACTAATACTTCAGAAAAGAAATAAATTTATAAAGTTTCGTAGACCAGAATCCTTTTATTTTATTCATTCTGATGACTTTTTATGCATAATTTATTTTGCGGAATCATAAACATTTAAATAGCAAAACACAAATTACATTTACATGAAAAAAAATTAAAATACACAAATACTAAATTGCATTTTTTAAGTACCGATAATTTAGATAGGTTCCACGGTGAAATAGTTATTTATTGGTAAGATATACAAGTATATTCTGACTGGATGCGTAGGAAAAAACCAATGAATAAAGTATAAACAATTAGCTATCAGCAGTGATTTCTTTCAAAATTGTAGAAAAACTAGCATCCCCCGTCGTGGCTTTGCCTGCACTGGCAAATATTGCCGAAAATTTCCAGCAAAATCAAAAATTAAGCATCAACTTATGAAATGACATAAGATCTGACAAGAGTACGGTCAATCGCTTGAAAATGAGCTCGATGAATCGGGATACATTCGGCTTCTAAAATAAGTCCTTTATTCTGAAAAATTTTACCAAGGAGTTTTTCTTTGTAAGTAAAAAAAAATTTACTTGTAAAGCCAACTGACTCTTGTCTACATGATAATTTAAGGGTTAATATAACAATTTGAATGAATATTCTATCATCAGTGAGGGCATCGCAGCGATGCCTGGATGCCTGACGATGCTAACCAAAACCCAAACTACCTGTTCATCGAACATAAGCGAGAAATAGATCGATCAGAAAGGTTTTCCCAGTGCCTCCACGAGCATAAAAAAATAACGTTTTTCTCTAATTGATTGTAAGTGATAAAATCTTACGTTTGACGCCGATCTGGTGCTAATTTAGAAAGGTTAATATGTATGTACTACTCTTGAAGTTCACTGATGTTAAAAAATGTTTGGGGTTGTGGTTTTTCATTACTTGTTCATCAGGGATAGGCATTGATAAATAGAAATCACAAATGTTTCATCAAAATTTATAACCCTGTCTTCAAATTCAAGAAAACCTCTATTGAAAAATATTTTTGAAGCAGCTCCTCATAAGAAAGGAGCATTAGAATTTAGCGGCTCACCACCTAGCGGCGCGAATGAGAATTTAGCAAAGATTATTTATTGTTTAAACATTTTAATAAGTAATTTTTTATCTTAATATAAACTATAACACTCCGGATAATATAATGAAGTCACTATTAAAATTTGGTAGCGATTATGTTAGGGGTTCTTGAGATTTTTGCTAACATACGAACAAACGTTTCCTACGTAGTACATTTTTAAATTTGAATAACGGAAGATTTGTTGTGAAGATATAACATTTCCGAATAACTGTGATATGTTAATTCGAGATAGTACCTTGATGCATTAAAACTTAGCCTTCAACCTGCTAACAAACACCCCGTTTGAATTTTGAAAGTAGGAAGATTGTTTGGAGAGTTATTATAAGAGCATCCCATAGCACATCTCAAAACACGCCCCAAGGTCACCCTGTTTGTTACCAATCGATAATTATGATTAGTCTACACTCTCAATATTCTGGAATGAAAATCAACTGGAATAAAAAGGAATAAAATATACGATATTATATTTGCGTGGTTGAAGGCCTATCCGCAGAGAAAAATCTAATTAATCTCCAAAAACAGGAAAAATGTGTCCGACCCATAATTAATGACTTTAATTCTCGAAAATCATATCACGTAAATTTTTATCAATTTATTAATTCTAATTTATTTATTTATTAATTCTAATTTACATTCTAAAGCAGGAAAATTTATGCTTACCGAGGGCTTCGACCATGGCAGACTACTATTCAAAAGTAAAACTAAGTGGAACATTAAAGTATGTAAAAATTACTCTATACTTTTTTAAGTAAATTTTGACATATATATGGTGAATGTATTTTTCAAAATCCTGTAACTAATTGTAACCAAAATTAAATTGCAACCACCATCCGTATTAAAAAACCGAAATACAAAGTTTCATAAAAACTAGTTATTCCAATCCGAAGATATAAGACAAAACGATAACTGTTGGGAAAAAGCAAAAGATTAGACCTATTATTTCTCATCCCTGAAACGAATCGCTCAAATACATAACCGAAGTGACGTACTAATGTAATGGAATCATCTAATTAGTGCAAGATTGTGACTTTGAATCAAGGAATGAGAAAAATAAGAAATAATTTTTTCCCTCACCTCGTCATGGAGCATTCAAAAGACCAAAACACCATCAGAAAATCTTTTAGTTACCTAAAAAGCATAAAATTA
Source organism: Zanna intricata (assembly GCA_010016005.3). Classification (NCBI taxonomy): domain Eukaryota; kingdom Metazoa; phylum Arthropoda; class Insecta; order Hemiptera; family Fulgoridae; genus Zanna; species Zanna intricata. The sequence goes on from JAAAKQ030151486.1 coordinate 20,365, forward strand.
TAAGAAAAGATTTACCTAACCTTTGATTAAAATTTTGAGTCGTGGGATCCGAAGAATACCTAACATTCTGTTTCCTTGGACAGTTATGACCAAATTTAAATAAAAATTACCCACATCATCGTACCAAATTGATTTCATCCAAATCGGTCCATCCAGTCTGGAGATTTCAAGTAAAAAACAAACTAATATATATTCTCAATTATCATAATTTCCTCTCCGGTTTAGATCACAGATCTGTTCCCTTCCATCAGCGTTTCCTCGGACGTTCTCTGAACTTTTTCCAACCGGTGCGTAGGCTTGATTGGTTACTCTATTGTCCTGTATTCTCAACCATTCCTATGACTATTTCTCTTTGTAAAAAAAATAAAATTTTTGATAAAAACTGTGTTTAAATCTTTCGAACATATTCATTATCCGAATAATCTCACAATTTTATCGGCACATCTCAGGAATGACTAACCTGAGAATGTACAAGATTACACTTCATTTACATTAATACATTTCATCCTCTTTAGTAACATTTTACGGTGGTTCCGGGGGCTAAACAGAAAGCAAGACAGACAACTACAGCAGCTGTACGTTAGTGCTACATTAGCGCTCCTTGTGGAGAAGGGGTGCTAATGATACACATACCTATTTAGCTACTAGTTTATTTAAAGAATTTTTTAGATTGGGATGTGATTTTATAAAACCTTTTTTTTTGTTGAAATTATTACTTTTTATTTGTTAAATATGTGCCTAAGGAAAATAACATATGTACCTAAGACTAGGCAAAATCTCAAGATACTGAGGGTGACCTTGCTGTACAAACTTACTCACTTGACCTTCTAAGTTGGAAATTTAATGGCGACAGTACCCCATATATAGAGGTAATCTGACTTAGTTTGGTCAAGTTCAGCTCAGTAGTTCTAAAGATATAAGGTGATTTAGGATGCGGTACAAAATACCGAACACACACATGTAATACAAACATCCGGAAAATCTCCATCCGGTTTTTTGGTTTTATAGGATGTCAAAACATCAAGATTTCGTAAATATCACATTTGTTCAAACAGGACTGATTTCCATACTTTCACTTTTACTTATAGTAAGTAATTTCCAATAATTAATTTCCTATAATAATAGGAAAGTATTTCCATACTTTCACAGAGTTATAGCTCTGCTACAGCGCTAGGCGGGAAACTAATATTAAAAATAAAAATGAAATAAGATGACAGTTTAATGATATTATTTAAATATCATGATACGATTATTTTGATTTAATTAAATTTACGATTTAATTTTGAATTTTTCGTATTATTTTGAAAAATAATTGAGAAATTTTATTTTCTAACTTGACTCTACAAAAACAAACAGCAAACAATTTAAAAAAATAATTAATTTTTTTTTAAAATTCTATTACATCAATTTTTGTATAAATTAAATTCTTTCTCTAAAAATTTATGTCCAGGAAATTTTGTTTAGTTTGTTTACTATTAAACAAATTAAATTTATGCCAAACATAAAAAAAAACTAATTTTCAATTTCAATTTTTTTTTTTTTTTAATTTTAGAACAATTTTCTGTAAATCTACAGAAGATACAGCTCTGGAATCCATTTTTATTTTATCATTTCCCCATAAGAATGAAAATAAAAACCACTAATTTTCTTAATAATTTGTGTCCGTAGAAGTTTAGTGCAACATTATTTGACTTTTAGAAAAGAGGAGGAAGTTTTCTTAACCGTGACAAAAAAAAAATAGGTTTTAAACCTATGTCCATAAAAACTTTTCTCATTATTTTTATGAAAGTTATACGCCTACAAACTATAGCAGAAACTACCTGAAATATTTTGTATATACAAATAAAAGCCAACAATTGTAATACTTATGTGGCGCTGACAATTTATTCCTGTATAGTGGAATGATACGTACGAATAAAAAATAAGTTTTAACAAATTTAAAAAAAAAACTATTTTTAAACTTTTGTTGGTTCCTCCACCCCTAATATTGCCTCCAAACCACGTATTTTTTTGAGTCACTTTCTCTACTATTATACCAAGAAAGATATAAAAAAAAATCTGATTTGGACATTACATGACTTCCTTGAACGCCTATTAAATTATAAATTTATATTTAAAGAAAAATTATAATTACATAAAATTTTATTTCATTAACAACTTGATATTTTTATATTTCTTTTTTTTTGGTTTTATATTATTGAATTATTATTTATTGTAAAATTATTTTTACAATCAAAGTTAATAATTTATTAATAAATCAATATATTTAAATTTAAAAAAAAAATAGGAGATGAAGTCGGATTTAAACCGATGAGCCCCACCCTTGCAAGATTAAAATATATTTCATTAATAAATACTTTATTTTCCTATAACTCTGGAAGCAATGAAAATAAGAAAAATTTATGATATATCGTTGAAAAGTTCTCAGTGAGGGTTTATTATTTTGAATTTTGGGCTTTTTTAAAACTTTCAGTTCAGTGGAATGCAATCAAAATGGGAAGTGTATAACTAGATTTTGCAACAGTTCTAAATTTAAAATTTCAATATCCTACGGCTGATCGTTTTTGAGTTATGATAGATACATACGAACATACGTACGTACAGACGTCACGTCGAAACTGGTCAAAATGGATATTTCCGTTGAAATCTGAAAACAAAAATTTTACTTTACTTTGTACAAGAAAATAAAAATTGGTTAAAACATATGCAATAAAGTAAAGATAGCTATTTCGATTTTTTTGTGGAGGGAAATATCTGAAGAGCAAATTTTTTTTTTTTTGGTAAGATAATGAATGTGCTGATCTTAATGTAAAGTGGTGTTACCATTTGGAAAATGGTGAAAAAACTGATCAAAAGAACCATTTATCTCACTATGAAGATAATGACTCGTAAAGTTTGCTAACAAATTTCCTCATATACACGAGTCTGCCAAATTTCAACAAAATTGGTTTATCTGGTCAAAAGTTATTAAACTTCAAACATGCAACACACGTACGAATATAACTCCCCAGTTTTTTTTTGGATATTTGAGTCATTATCTAAGTATGTTTCTGATAAATGTAGTAATGTTCTGTTCCTAAATAAGATTAACAATTTTTCTTACTTTTCTTTCTTTTATTCAAGTTATCTTACACATTATTTTTCAGAATTAAATTCTCTACAAATTTCCTTTTTAAAAGTTTTATGTTTTTGTTACCCATTTAACAAACTTCTCTTTTATGTCAATTTATTGGTTTTCACTCCAGATTTTTAACATCTATTGAGATACGGTTCTGGAACCAATTTTATTTAAATTGTTCAGGTCAAAAATCATAAGAAATCACTAATTTTGTTCTTTAAATAATCTTATAAAAATTTCAGTACGACCTCATTTCACCGAGATAGCTGAAATTCGAGCGAAATCTTTCATTAGACGTAAATTGCAAACGAAGCATTTTAGGACAAATGTTTGTGACTTTATTCCATTATATTCACCAGAGGAATAGATTCTGGAAATCCCAGGAGAACTGCATTACACAGTCTTCATATAAGTTAGGTTTAAAGCCGGCCTCCGTGGCTGAGTGGTAGCGTCTCGGTCTTTCATCCGGAGGTCCCGGGTTTGAATCCCGGTCAGGCATGGCATGTTTCACACACGCTACAATTCATTCATCTTCATCCTCTGATGTAATACTTAATTGTAGTTCCGAAGGTTAAACAAAAAAAAAAAAAAATTAGGTTTAAACTCAACGAATTACGTTTTTAAAAAACGAACTTTATTTTATAACAATTAATATCCATTTAACTGTTAAGAATTAACTGTTAACTATTTAATACACATTTAAATAGTATTATATAATTTTGCATACATGCTAATGATGAATTAAATAAGGACGATTATGTGCGTCCAACGAGTACTAAAGATAGACTTTATCCCTTTAGTGCTACTTTTAAACTAACTAACTATTCTCACAGTTAGAATAAAGAGGCAAAAGGCTTGCAACCGCATTACATTTTTTCTCATGGTGGTTTTTCCTAGAAACCAGGGACAGGCAATTCGTGGCTTATGAATTGTAATGCATCATAATTCTCAGGCTATTCTTAGTAATGTAACTTTTTTCCCCTTCACTCCTAGGCTGGACGCACAATTAAGCATATTAACAACACAGCCCAGGGGAGTTTACTCAAACAGTCCTTCCCGTCTGCCGGCTATATATCCGGTATGACAAGTCGGCCAGCCGGTAGGAACTTTTTCTTTCTATGCCTGCCTCTAACCTCCAGAGTGGGGGATTATCAGATCCGGGGTCGTTCCTGGGCCCAAGGCTAGCTAGATACCTATGTATCTTGCGTAACTCAAAAACTATTAGTTGTAGGATATAAAAATTTCGCATTTAGAACTGTTGTAACATCTAGTTGTGCATCTCCCCTTTTCATTGCAATCGACTGAATCAAAAGTGTCAAAAAAAAACCAAAATTCAAAAAAATTTGGATTTTTTACTTTTTCCTAACTGCAGTAATAAGCTCTTCATTAAGAGCTTTTCAACGGTACTCAGCTTTCCATAAGTGGTACTTATTGTCATTGGCTCCAGAGTTATAACCAAATAAAACTTTAATTAATGAAATATTTGGATCTTACAAGAGTACATCGGTTCGAATCAGACTACATCTCCTTTTCATTTTTTTAAATTTAAATATACTGATTTATTAATAATTATTAACGTCTAATTGTAAAATTACTATAAACAATAATTTAGTAATAATAAAAAAATGAAAAAAAAAAATATTAGAAGTTATTAATGAAATAAAATTTTAAGTACTTTTCATTAAAAAAAAAAATTATATATGAAATTTAATAGGCTTACAAGAAATTTATATAGTGTCCACATCAGATTTTTTATTATGTGCAGTGATTTACATTTTGATAAATGCGGATAGAAACGTTGTATTTATAAGAAAATTCAGGCACATAAAAAATAAACTAAGAATTCACACAAGAGTAAAGTAAAAAAAAAAAAAAAATTAAAAAAATTATTTTATATAAAACCATTCATTAAAATAATTAATTTAATATTAAAATTCATTAGGATAAAAGGTCTTAAATTTGGTTCTATTAATTAAAAATAAAAAAAGTATTTTAATAAATATAAACTTATTGAATTGTTTATATTTTATTTGAAAGTTTCAATCTAGTAGAAATTAAATATATTTCTCAAGAGTTGTTAAGGCTCCTGTACCAAAGACAAAAAATAAATAAATTTTTAAGAATTCTTTTTGATCCGGTAAACTTAAAATTGTGCATATTTATATATTTAGTTTTATTTAATTTAAATTTTTAATTAAGCGGAACAAAATAAATTTATATAATAAGAAAACATTTCTCATTTTAATTTAAATACTTATTTCACTTATTACTTATGGTTACTTTCATCCCCGATGTTTGTTTGTTCAAAATCCGCAGCATGATACTAATACTAAGAGCGTAGAGTAATTTCTTAGTAGTTGTAACATAAGTAGTGTGCAACTTTAATTTAGTACGTATTAAATAGAGTATAGTAAAATGAAGTACAATACAAACTGAAGTAAGGGCGCTATAAAGAAGCTTATGATGCGGTCTAGTTTATAACCATACTGAGTTAAATCTCATCTCTCGACTATACATTGCACATTGTGTGTGTGTGTGCGCGCGCGCGCGCGTGTGTGTGATACATCTATTTTTTTCTACCCATAATAAAAATTATTTACTCAGAGCAGCTGACTTGCTGTTTCCTTATACAGTAAACTCTTAAATATAAGATATACAGATACGTAAATAAATATATGTATTTTTCTATTTTTCTGTTTTGCCTCCGGAAACACTGTTAGATATTACTTCACAGGATGAATGAAAATGATATGAATATGAATGTAAATGAAATGTAGTCTTGTACAGTCTCAGGTAAGCCATTTCTGAGATATGTGGTTAATTGAAACCCAACCATCAAGTAACATCGGTATATTCACAATCTAGTATTCAAATCTGTAGAAAATAATCTGCCTTTATTAAAATTTGAACCTAAGAACTGTCAACTTTTAAATCCACTGATTTGCGATGACGAGTTCACCACTAGACCAACCGGTAAATGTAACAAATAAATGGTAGTACCTCATGTAAATGTATTAATATTGTTAATTAAACAATATTAATTAACAGCTGTAATACAATCGACGTTTCCAAAATCAGTAAATGAGAGGTTACGCCTTCATAAAATACTTAAAAATTTTAACCAAGCACACAATAAGAGAAAAACTAAACGTTTTGAAACTCATCAATATTTTTCCTACAGAATAATAATAATAATAATAATAACAATTGTAATGCAAAGAAGTATAAAAGTAAGCTAGGTAAATGGTGAAACTCTGACTGTAGTAGATTTCACCCAATAGAATATAACTTGAAGAAAAATTAAATGGAATATTAAAATACCTGTATACAAGTAAAGAATATTACGTAAATAAAATTATTCTGCTTATTTGAGATACTGTAACCATGGTTACTGCATTACTCCATCACTAGCTGTCATGAAAGCTTCTACAATTTATGTAACTTATATTTATGTTTAAATGCAATAGAAGGATTCCACTAGTATCAACTATAAATCTAAATATATTATTAAATTACTTCTTTTATATCCCAGGTCCAAATAAAAACATTGAGATTTTAATTAGATACATATAGTGTACAGTGTTTATTAAAGGCTAGAATAAAAAACCAAAAAGAACAGTTTTAATTGCTTACTTGGACGTAAATTGATTTCCTACCTTTTCGCTTGACAGATCAATAGGAAAGATGGCGATTCCTGAACAGAAAGTTTTGCTGTTTATTATTTCCGCAGATTCAGAAATAAATTTTCGTAGAAATTTTAATTGTAATCCTCTAAGTGATTATATTCGTCAGTGATATAATCTATTTTAAACGACCTAATATCTGCGTAAAGGAAATAGAACAGTATGAGTGAGGTGTATGAAGAAAATTTTGAATGTGTCAGGAAATCTTTTCTTCGTAATTCTAAAACCCACTTCGTTAGGAAAGTCAAATTCGAAATAGCAATAGGTAATGTAAAGTCGAAAGAGTTAGTTGAACTGAAAAAGAGACCAAAGTAAAGGCCAAAGTAAAGTTACCTTTATATGGATTTGAATACTAGATCGTAGATACCGGTGTTCTTCAGTGCTTGGGTTTCAATTAACCGCACATTTCAGGAACGGTCGACCAGAATTTGTACAAGACTACACTTCATTTACAATCACATATTCCTTATTCATCTTTTGAAGTAATACCTTACGGTGGTTCCTTTGGTACCTTCGGTGGTGGAGGCTAATCAAAAAAGAAAGAGAAGAGAAAAAAAAGAAAGAGAAGAAGAGAAAGAAAAATAAGAAAGAAAGAGCATATAATCTAGCCAAACTTAACGTTCGTTCACTTTGCTCATAAACATTAACTAATTAACAGTAATTTTTTTTAGTATTAAATAATAAATTTAGTAATTATTGAAATTATTTATTTATTATTTAACTAACGAATCATTAGAGCTAATTAGTCGAGGTTAGCGAGCGAGATGATCGTAGATTGACTTTTGTTAGATTATATTTATAATTAATATCCATAATTACAATTTATATAAGCAATAATGCTTATTTTTAATATGTAAAATATGTTAATATGTTTATTAAATGACCTGTATAAAACAGCATGTTAGTGTGTTATTGGGTTATTAGGTTATCTCTCCAACTTGATTATGGTTATTACCAACATTTCCTGCTATTTTGAGTTATTTTCAGATAAAAAACTTGAAGACTTTAGAGTGGGGTAGAAACGAAAATGTACCAAAAACTGTATCATTAATGTAAATTGCGTATATGTTATTTTATTCCATTAATAATTCATACAATAATGCGTAAGAACTTCGCTTCCGTGGAGTGTCCACGCACCGCTACGCTTGTTTTTATTTTTGAAGGGTTAATTTTTTTGGCACGTTGTGCCGGACACTTTTGTGATAGACTTTTGCATGGCGAAAAATATAGCCGACTCGTAATCAAAAATCGTCACGAGACGCTAAGCTTGTACTATACGAGAGAAAGACATGAGCGAGAATTTGTACATATATGCGAATAATATTTATAGAATGATGATCCGTAGGCAATTCCCAGTATACATACATCTCTTTCTTTCTGTATACTTACGCATAGGCGCATATACGTTTACATTAATATATAATAAAGAAAGACGTTGATTACACTTCTCTTTCTTTCTCCCGCTATTTTTCTCTCTTTTTGTATACCAGTACGCATATACGTATAAATTAATGCAGTATAGAAAGACTATTATAAAAAAATATTATATTCGTTATTAAAATGTAAATGGTTTCTAACATTTATTTAACAAAGAAAATCAATTTAATTTTGATTATCAAATTATTTAATTAACCTTTACACTATATTATAAATAGATTTCTCAAGTAGTTTATTAAATCATTTTAAATGAATAATCACATACATTATAATCAGAAAATAGAATCAAATATAATTATTAATCACTGATCTGTACTGATTGTTTTAAGTTTTCACTTCTGTTTACCAGAACCCCCTACTATACCCTCAAATACCAGCCCCAAACAGCCAGTCCCGCGACTGGCTATTTTTTTTTTTTTTTTATGTTATTTTTTCCTTGTAAATTTTTTTTTTTTGAGCTATTAATCAGATAAATTAAAAGCTTTATCTGAATAAAATTTTTGTAAGAATCACAAAACAAATCTATTCTGAATAAGAGAAAGGGTTAATAATGTTACTGTACATAAGATAATTATTAAATTGTATTATTATTACTTAGATAATTGCATAAAATTCACTATTAATTAATAATATTCATTTGTATTTAAAGTTTTTGTAATTATTAGTTAGCACAAAGTATAATCTATTAAAAGACGGCGTAAAAAGAAAGATCCACAAATCCTTTTAAATCCGGCAAAATTAAGGTAGGCAATTTATTGCGTTAATACGTAATTTTGCTATACTTTGCTGGAATTAATAGTGAACATAAGAACTTATAATATTAGAAAAAGTAATCTTCTTATAACTATTAACTTTAGTTATTAAATAAATTTTATGGCTCACTTTTAAGGAAATTTATACTTCTTACGTTATTAATAATTGCGTTATTTAAAATTAAATTTACGTTTTAAATTTAATTTTCCTTCTTTTTATTTATTCTAATCTATTTTTTTTTAACATTATTCTTTGTTTTATATAAAAATAAACAGTAATTAAGTATACAAAAATGTATTATTTGAGATTAACAAGTTATCTTTCTTTCTATTAGATTTTTCTAACTTTCTATTAATCGATTTTCTGGTTTAATCGTCCGTTCCCATCTATTAAGTTTTAGTCTTTAGCCATAACATACCTTCCTCAAATAATTTTAAAGGATGCATTTGAATCTTTTATTTTTTACAATTATTTTTAATGCACTAAAAACTTAATTTTTACTTCCTTGTACATAGTAAAGTACATACTAAGAAAGTAAACTCTACTTACTTTTCTGAAGTAAAGAATAATTGTGATCTCAAAAAATTTCGGTTTCCAAATTTCATCCGTTTTGAACATCCTTGAAGCAGTTTTGATTTGCTACTTACGTACGTATCTATCTTGCATAACTCAAAAATAGTTATCGTATAACGTTGAAATTTTGGATTTAGAACTGTTGTAATATCCAGTTTTGCACCTCCCCTTTTAATTGCATCGACTACTGGTATACCAAAAGTGTCCAAAAAAGCCTGAAATCCAAAATTATTGGAATTTAAACTTTTTATTCTGCAACAATAAACCTTTGTGAGAAATTTTTAAAAATATATCATATAAATGGTACTTATTTTCATTGATTCCAGAGTTACAGCAACTGACATTTTAATTAATGAAGTATTTGGATTTTACAAGGGGAAGACACATTGGTTCGAATCAGATTTCATCTCATATTTTTTTAAACTTATATTTAATATAAATATATTGATTTATTATTAATGATTATTAACCACTGATTTAAAAAAAAAAAATTACAAGTAATAATTCAAAAATAACAATATATATATTAGGGTGTCCCATAATTAACACAAGATTTAAGTTAAATAGTAAACACCGTTTTTAGTCTTTAGATTGTTATTTTTTATTGAAACATAAAGTACATAGGACAGGGTTATTTATGGAATAACTCATCGGGCAAATGGCCTCCATGGCTTTGCCTGCACATACGCACTCTTTTGTCGAAATTTTTCATGACATTTCTGCATAACTGTGGCTGAATTTCGTTGATGCAGCGTTTAATTTCATCTTTCAATGCACGGGTGGTTGTGGGCTTTTTTACATAGACCTTTGACTTCAAATAATCCCATAAGAAGAAATCTAATGGGGTTAAATCACACAATCTAGGAGGCCAATTCTGATCACCGAAACGAGAGAGTTCACGACCAAGAAATGTCTCATGCAGTAATTGAATTGTTTCACGGGCTGTATGGCATGTGGCACTGTCTTGTTGAAACCACATATTTGCCACATCAATAGCATCCAATTTCGGCAGAAAGAACTGTGTTATCATGTCGCGATATCAAGCACCAGTAACAGTTAC
>JAAAKQ030151498.1:0-12949 GCA_010016005.3 Zanna intricata
ATGAGTGTGGATTTTTTATCAAAATCAATAATTTTCCTCTTTTATATTTTATAACCATGAAAAATTAAAGTTGAAAAATAATTTTTGAATATTTTTTACGTATTGAATTAATTCAATATTTTCGAACAATCTTTCTCTATTTAATGTGTATTACAAAGTACGTAAGATGTATTATAGATTTGTTTAGTAATAATAAAAATAAGAAATTTAATTAATTAAAAACAGGCACACATCCATTTCATTACAAAATTCAAAATAATGAAAATTTAGAGTGTATATTTAAAATCGATTACGAACGACGCAGATACACAATCCTCAAAATGTACAGTATTAAAACATTAAAGTTCAAACGTATGCCATCGGCGACGTTTGTTGCCAGGCTACAAGCTTTATGTATATATATATATATATATATATATGGCTTGTAACAGCTTATATATTCTCTTGTTTCTCTGAAGCTCATTAAATTGGTAGCTGAATCTAACTTACCACTCAGTTACATCTCATTACAGTATTTATATTAGGAGATATATATATATATATATAAAACAGGCAAAAGAAACAGCTATTCAACATGTACTGATATACCATAAAATTAAATTATTTTTTGTTTTAAATTACTATTAAAGATATTCAAACTTAATTAAAAAGTTATAGGTTAAAGAGTAGTTTATATTTCATTTAGTAGAAAAATATTCATTGTTTATGCTAACATAAACACTGATATTACATTTTTTTTATTACTGAAATACTCCCTGCTGTAATTAAGAAAAGAAAATTTTCAGCTTTTAGGTATTTATATTACCTTCACATAAATCTTATGTAAATACTTTAATACGTTTATAAAAATTTTAATTATTAATAATTTAACGTTTAATTAAAAATAGGAATGGGTGGTTTTTTTTTTTAATGTTATTCATCAGCATAATTAAATAAGTTTGCAATGTATTTCAAAATTGACAATTTTTATTACACCTATTAAAAATATAATTAAAAATATATATTTTTCTTTAATCTATTTTAAATGAATAAATTTACTTTACTGGATGTTATATATCCGATATTTATGTTCATCAAAACATTACCCTCTCTAATATTATTATATTTTTTTCAAAGTTTTGAGATAACTCAAGTTCAAACTTGGGTTATCTCAACAAAAAAGATTGTTTATGTTTGTATTCTGTGCGGGTGCGTATCTTTTTAGTTCTCTGGCTTTATATTTCAAAAACGGTTCAATCAGCAATCATAAAATTTCATGAAATAGATTGAGTATTTTACAGCAATATTCTATTATAAAAATAAAAAAGAAATAAAAAAATATTTGTATTACAGAAATAAAAACAAAATTGGACAAGGAAGTAGGAAAATAATATAGCTACATCTCTCCAAAGAGGATGGACATCACGAAAATGTTACTTTTGCATTTTTTTTTAGTTTGTACCAAACATTTGCTTTGGTTTATACAAAGAAAAACCATAAAAATAACACTGAAAAAACAATAATATTTTTGAAATAAGATTCTTAAAAAGCCTTCCCATGTTAAAATAACATACTTGTTTATTAATATAACAAAACGTTTATTATGTTATTATTCTTTCTAATGAAGAAAATTAAGTAATTAAGATCTTAAGGGTAATAATAATTTCTGTTTTCATCACCGAAGCAGATTTAAACTTTAAGCTCTATTGAAGTGCTTATGAAAATAAATATATATAGTACAAATAATAAATAAATACAATAGTGCTTGTAAATGTATAAATATATATATACACATTTTTTTTATTTATTGTAATTATTGAATATTATTTAACGTAAAAGTTTTTTATAATAAGAAGTTAAAAATAATTAATAAATCAATATATTTAAATTAAAAAAAAAAAAGAAAAGGAGATTAAGTCTGATTCGAACCGATGTATCTTCCCCTTAAAAGATCAAAATATTTCATTAATAAAATTTTATTTGGCTATAACTTTGAAAGCAATGAAAACGTAAGTACCACTTATGATATATCGTTGAAAAGCTCTCACTGAGAGCTTAACAGGTATGCTGCAGTTAAGAAAAAGTAAAAAATCTAATTTTATTGGAGAATTTGGGCTTTATTCGACACTATTGTTTCAGTCGATTGCAATAAAACGTGTAGGTGCACAACTAGATATTACAAGAATCCTAAATAAAAAATTCTAACAATCTACGGTTAATTGTTTTTATGTTATGCAAGATACGTACATACGTATGTACAGACGTCACGCTGAAATTAGTCAAAATGGATTCAGGGATGGTGAAAATGGTTATTTCCTCTGAATCTGAAAACCGATAATTTTCGGTTTTTGATTGTAATTTTTGATTACAATACTTCCTTTACTTCGTACAAGGAAGTAAAAACTAATTCCGATAGTCATGAGTTATATCTTAGCTGCTTTACATGCATCATTGACATAAGAACTGAAACACATTACATAACAATAATTACCTACCCCATCGTAAAATAATACATTACCATAACTAAAGTCGAGCATGAAGATAGTATTACTCTTAAAATGAATTCAATTTTTATATCAAAAGACATCTATTTCATCTTGTCTACCTTAATATAATTAAGTCATCTTGTCTAGTAAATATAATTTGTTGTTACTTAATATTTAAAAAAAAGATTTGATTGGGTGGTAGTAATAATAATTTTAAAATTACGGTCAGTAGTTTGAATTATAATATTATATTTATTGAAAGAGGAGTATAATTCTATAGAGATTAACCATCCATTTCTCTTGGGATTCGGAAATTGTTATCACAAGTAACTTTGAAATGCTTTGCTAGAGGCTCCTTGCTAAACATCCATTTTACTGCTTACCCCTTCGCTAACTTACCAAATTGGCCAGTGGTACTTGAAGTTCCTTATACAAAGCCAAAAGTTCCTCTTCTGACTTGAATTAGATGTATTTCATCACCAAATAATATATCTTCACTCTTGCTCAATATTCTCTTTATATATAAATATATTATACAGTATAATAGGAGGTTGTGGAGAAAGAAGAGAAATAGGAGAGTGAAAGAGAGAGAATAGATTACAATATAGTAATCAATGAAAATTCAAACGATCAAACAATAAGTAAAAAAGTTTATTTTTTAAACTTTAATCCTTCTCAAAATAGTTTAAATTTTATCAGGTACTTGTTAACATTTTCAGTTTTTGCGAACCATTGCGAGAGGGTAGCATCAAATGAATCCTAACATCCAAGCTAATCTGATATTATAAATTTATACCATTTTCCAAGCCATCAATGCTTCTCTATAAACTTGAATCTTAATTGTGATGTAACACAGAACACATATAAAAGCTAGCCACTCTTTCGTCTGATACATTAATAAATAAGTACAAAAATAAATTTGATAAAAAAACATAATAAAGTACAGTTTTCTGTTAATATATTATATATTTCATGTTGTAAATTTAAAGTGATTTAAAACCAATATTTATTTACCAGCTAGTGCAGATACAAAAAAAACGTTGGTAAATATACACACTGACGATCAATAATCTACTTTTACGTACAAAAGCAAATTAATAATATGACAAAAAGAGTTTAATTTCCTCACCATTGAATATTAACAACGTCACCACTTTGAAACTGAAAAATTTAATTAACATATTTTAATTGATTTTTTTTATAGTATTCACCATTAAAATAAAAAAATTAATGCTATTAAGAGAAATGTTCTTCTTTTTTTTTTTGGTTGAAAAATTTTTAATTATGTGATGATGGATACTGTTTTACTTTCCTCATAAATGATTCGTTACGTTTATAATTTTAAAAAACATTGAGAATAAATTAAACATAGATTTTTATATGAATTTAAAAGTTAAAAAAAAAATTTTTAATTTAAAAGTATTGAAAAGAAATTTCATAGATCAAACGTTCTTCCTGTTTAAATAGGAAATATAAAGAACTCATAAGAAGAAATGTACATAAAACGTGGATGGTTACCTTTGAAAAGATTGATAAACAAGTTATATTAAGTGTTGAGCTTCTTGATGCTTAACGTATCACACTGGTTTGTATAATATAACATCATTTATTAGATTAAGTTAATACTAGGAGAGGAACCACAATCCTCTATTATAAATTAATGTTGATGTTGAAATTAATGTCAAGGTTCTAGCTTGATTTCTCTCCTATTTAAAATTAAAATGTTAAAATTAATATCCTGATTATCGACCACAAAGACCATTCATAAAAATGAAAAAAAAAAAAAATTATATATATATATGATCCCAACCTAAAACTCAGAATGAGAATGGTACACTCCTTGTTTGTGTATATGGTTTAAATTCATGGATAATCTCAAAAGTTTTGAAAATTAGCTTGGAAAATGAGTTCACAGGCAAAGATGTGAAGATGAGTTAGATAGATAAGATCAGTAGGCTGAATTATATTGTATTAGCTCGAATAAAAAAAAAAAAACTTGCAACTAATTAAGACTACAGAAATTCATAAACGTGAATATTTTGGGGCACATAATGAGACAGTGTAGTGTTTAAAATTCTGTAACTTATATTACAAAAAATAATTCTTGAATTGAAGGCGGTCCATAGTAGAATTTCATGTTTTTAAAGTGCTAAATTGAATATTACTTAAATAAGAAAAATTCAAGAAAATCACTATTTGGAGCTGCTAGCAAATAAAATGTTAACATGATAGGAAACAACACAATTTAACCGTAATAGAATTATAAGAATAATAATAATTGCGTAATATATTTTACATTTTAATAAAAAATAAAAAAATTTAAATAAAATCTATAAAAAAAGTGATTTTTTTAAGAAGCAAATAAATTCAATCTTTTAAGTTAAAAAAGGTTTCAAGTTTTATTTATATGATATCATTATTTCATTTTATTTGGCAAGTATTTATTGAACCTAAGGATCTAACGTGAGAAAAGTAATTTATTAGAGTGAGGTAAATGAAAGCTAGAAAAGAAATAGGAAAAATAAAGAATATCTAAAAGAAAATAGGAGGAAATGGTACGGGTTAAAAAACAGAGAAAAAAAGGTAGGATTCTAGGAGGATGTTATAAATTTCTATCCGGTATCGAAAACAAAGAGCTAAGATCCATTATTGGGACCTTGTGTGTGCTCTCGTTACATGAGGCGGCTGAGTGCTGAATATTAACCATACTTTACTCCATTATTTTTTAGTCTCTCTCGTAAATCCGATCCCACTTCTTTTACTCTATCTTCTTTTTCTCTTTTTTTCTCATCCTTTACTATTTCACATGAGTGTGATTCTATTAAAGCACGATTATATTTTTGCTATCTCAAGAATGCACAGATGCGTTCTAGTATTAATAAAAACAATACTTTTCCTAACTTATTCACCTATAAAGATTTTTATACTTTTGAAAATTAATTTAATTATGGAACCTTCATTTTTAAATATTTTTTATACGTAGTTACGGAATAACTAATTTAACTATAATTTTTACATAACATTCAATCTGTATGATGCATTTTCTGCTCAAACTTTTAGCCTCAAACTCTTTCTATACTTCTTTAATTATCTTTTTTATAGGATTCTAACTTCTATCTTCTTTTATTATTATCACCTTCTAGTTTTACTCCTAGAAGAATATTAACTTTATTCTGGATACTTAATAAATTTCTGACCGATTTGTTTTTCTTTGATTAACCAGCACAAAACTTTTCTGTTCATTAACCAATCTTTTAAAAATATTTCAATTAATATTTTTATCATCCAGCCAAATTTCGAATTCTCTTGTAACACTATACTTCAAAAGTATGTATTTTATGTATTGTTAGCTTACTTTTATTGTTTTTTTTTTTTTTGTTTAACCTCCGGAACCACAGTTAAGTATATCTTCAGAGGATGAGATGAATGAATTGTAGCGTGTGTGAATAATGCCATGCCTGACCGGGATTCGAACCCGGGACCTTACTTATTGTCTATGTTTTGTCACTCTAAAGCGTTTTAACCCATAAAATTATTATTATTTTTTTTAAATCGATATTTGTTACAAGTAGATTTCTTTCTCGACAAAAACTTTCCTGATGACAGTAATAAAGTATTTCATTACTTTTCTTTACTTTTTAGAAAAACATTTTGCCCTAACAGTGAACCGCTTTTATTCATTAGTACTTTTAACACATATCTTGTTCTAATAAAAAATTGATTTTAACCAAAATAACAATATTACCATCAAATAATAAAATTTTTATATTTCCTTTAGATTGTTACTCCTACCTAAATTTTGGATATGGTATTTGTTATGTAAGTATTAATAACGTTCAGCGTAATCTTAATTTTTATACATACTTCTTAATTTTTTACCATAAGTTCTTTTTCTTTTAACCATTTGTATGGTAGTGTGGAAGGTTATCTAGAAGAAATGATCTAAAGAAATTCTGATCCGAATTCAACGATTCTGTTACTAGTGCATTTAGTTGCAATAATGTTAGTAAATATTTATAACTGGGGTATCTGTACGGCTTAAATGGAAAACATACCAACCCAGCTGGTCTACTCAGCTGATTTCGAAGTCGAAGTTCTAAGGTAAAATTCCTAAAAAAAGAAATTGGTTTTATTCGGATTTGAATACTAGATCGTGGATACCACTGTTCTTTGGTGATTTGGTTTCAATTAATCACACGTCTCAGGAATAGTCGACCTGAGTTTGTTCAAGACTACAAATTTAATGGCACAGTTACATTACACTGATAAGTCGCCAGTAACTTTAATTGTTGATGCGACTATAAATAAAAGTGTTTTTTTTAAAAGTTTACATAAACCAATACTTTTCACTTTCTTGTACAGAGGAAGTATTATAATCCGAAAATTTTCCCTTTTCAGATTTCAACGGAAGTATCTATTTTGACCATCCCAGAATCCATTTTCACTAGTTTCGGTGTGACATACGTACGTATGTACGTATCCTGCATAACCCAAAAATCATTAGCCGTAGGATGTTGAAAAATTTAGATTTAGAACTGTTGAAACATCTATTTCTGCACTTCCTCTTTTGATTGCAATCAACTAAACCAAAAGTGTCCAAAAAAGCCTAGAGTTCGCTAGAGTAGTACAATATGAATTTACTAAACCAAAAAAAAAATGTATAAATTGTAATTTTTTAAATCTATAAAAATTATTAATAATAAATAACTTTCTATCAATCTGTTCAATAACACATAAAAAAAAGTTAATTTTCAAATTAGCTCCAGTATTTTCTATTAATTTAATTTCTAATCGTTATTTTTAATAATAATTATGCATTTGTTTAATTTATTGGGTTGGTTTAATTCTTTCATTAATTGTTATTTTTAATCCCTGTAAAATGTAGTACATACTATATACAATTAAGAAGTTATTTATTTTTTATCTATTATTTTTAAGTTAATATTTATCTTTGATGGGATTTTAAGTTGTCTTATTTTCATACATTAAATAATTATGAAAAGAAATCTAGCAATCTATACTTGTTTTCAGGTGACTTTTTGTATATACAGAAAAATAAATTTCTGTTGGATTAGGTATTTAAGCTGTTACTGCAAAATCATTGCTCAGCAATATGCTTCCACCTTCAGTAAAAATCGCCTTAATTCCTGAAGGTTTATGAGTAGAGGTGGATATCCGCTACGTAAAATAGTTTTTAGGCCTATTCTCTGAATAGTTTTATTTGAATTCAGTTCCTTTTGGATAGATTGTATCTCATTTTCATAAATATTCCTTACACTTGATACTTTCTTCCCCAGTTAGAGAATTATAGATGTAGTCAATTTATGCTGGATTCAGCTGTCTATAAACTAATCTGGGGGGGGGGGATTTGATTTCTTGTCAGGTAGCTGAATAGTCAACCTAATAACCGTTAGGCTGTAACAACAAATAGGTAATAAAGGCCTCATAAAAGCCAAATATGACCTAGAACTCTTCTAGAATTAAGACTATAAAATTAAATGAGAATTATTAAATGATTCAAAAAAAAAAAAAATTATTTTGCAACCTTATATGCGAATGCTCAAGAGAGAATTATATGATTTATATTGTAAAACATATTACAAGTAAACATATTAAGGTGGCATAAAATTATAACAATTTGATTAATAAATTATACATCTAAAAATTTATATATTTAACTTTATATCATTTTGTATGTAGGATGACTTGTATGTAACTTTAAGTTTCAGTTTAAAGCCTACTATTTTTTTGTAATTTGTATGTGTTTGACTGAAAATAAAAGATATTATTATTTATATTCATGTATCCCACGTATAAATAGCCTCTTTTTTAAAAAAAAATTTATGAATATTTTAATAAAACTTTATATTCTTTTACGTGAACTTTTAAAACAAATAAAAATATCAAAACGATGGTCTAGTGTCTCTCAACACAATTTGATTAAATATCATCTTTTACAGATGGATTTCACAAAGTATGAAATTATTTTTAAAATGTAAAAAAAAAAGAAATCAAAAAAATTAAGTATTTTTCTAACATGATTCTAGCTCACTGGCTTCTTTGTCATTTTCTTCATCAATGTCAACTCCTCATCCTACTTGAATTGTTACTAATCTTCCCTTTTCAACCCTTTAATATTGCCTTCCTTTCAATTGCCTTGATTAATAGCTTTTGAACGCCACTGAACTCGTTAATGCGTAAAATACGTGCTTTATTAAACGGATGCCATATTACCTATAAAAGATATGCCTAACAATTTAAAAAATTCTCTTCCTTGTTTTAAAACACTTCAAATAATAACATACAGACTTTCATATAAGTAATTAAGAAATGTACATAGAATTTTTTTTTAACAAGTGTGAACATTTTTTCTTTCAAAGCATAAAAAATTACATAAAACTGAATACGATTTTGATTGATTTCCAAAAGTTTTAATAGAGATAAAATAACTCTTACAGAATATTATTGGTACCCCTTACCCTCACCCTTACAATTTTCTTATTTATTAATTTTGTTATTCTCCTAAGTTAGGAAGAATAATGGAAAAAGATTAAAAAAAAATTGTTAAAGAAATTTTTAAATTAACGTCATCTCGATTCAGTGAATAATATTAATAAAAAATCATGAATTAAGAAATATTATCAAATAAGATTATTTTAGGTTACTTAAAAAACAATTTAAAAAAAACATAACATTAGTCAGTAATTTATAATTAAAGAAACTACGTATTTACAATGTAATAATGCCTCTTTAAGAAAAATAATATAAAGTGGTCCTGTATACCAGTTATCGTAAATATTCCCTTGCAGCAATTTAATTAATGGAGAAAAACAAACACTGTTGCAATATTTATTTAATATTTTCAAATAATGTTGACCAATAATGAACTTCCCCTTAGGAAAAAATTCACGTATCACCCAAAGGACTGAAGGACGGATGATTTGCTCCTGTGTGGACTGGGTTTTAGCTATATTTTACATCGACTTATTTCGATTAATTATTTATTTAAAAATTTAAGTAAAATACTTTTTCTTACCTTCTACCCATTCCTTTACTCTTTATTTACTTCTCTCCTTATGGATTTTGTGATTTAGATCTACCCTACAACGTCCACTCTGAAAGTCTGTCAAGCTTTGGTTCTCAGTTCAATATGTTGGGAACGTGGTCTATACAGAAAGTATTAATTTGTATCCTGTAGTCGCCGAGATATACTGAATGAACCGAATATCTGAATGGCTTTCTGGGTAAAGCCGTTACGAATTTTTATAAATACAAAATAAAAAGCATTGAATTTGAGATTTTATTTGATTAGAATTTTTATTATATTTTCTCAGATCTAGTCACACAAAAATTTGTAAAAAAATATATATAAACAGGTTTAGATGTAAACCTGTAAACTAATAAAATTGTATTACAATATCTTTTATTAAAACCAATAAGTTACTTTACGTATTAAATGTACGAATTCTAAGCAATTAAGCACTTATTTGTTTCATGGACATTGCGGGCTAGCTGTTCTGTTTAAAAAATTTAAAACTATTTATAAAGCAGAAAAGTAAGGGTTTTAAACTAAAAATAGGTGTTTTAAACTGTAGGACCTTTGTTATGAAAAAATAAAAATATTACCGGATATTCCGGATTATTGTGCGACTGTTTCACCAAATCCATCATACAAAAATGCATATATCTCAGATATTTCTTTCTGGGTTAAAAGTATGATCTGTCTATGATTTATAAACCAATCCTTTCCTTGATTACAGATAAATTAAGCAAATACGGAAAATTCATTTTATTTAGAAGTCTTGTTTCGCTTTCTTTAAAACGAACTCAAAAATTAAAAAAGGAATAATATTTATATTAAAAATAAATTAATTTTACAAAATTAAAAAAAAAATTGTACATGACATTTCGTTAAATAGTTGTTAGTTCTGTAAATATTCATTTACTTGTAACAATGAAACATGGATATTAAAAAAAGCTACAAAGGCTAAGAACATAAAAGTTTAAAACAAAAGTTACAAAACATAGTGATGAAAATTATTTAGGTTAATAGAGTTTATAAAGAAAACTGTATGGCTTGTCAGAGAACAAAGTTTTAAGCGAGGCAACAACTTATACAACCAAGAAATAATCGAGTGGCTTTTTTTAAGACATCGTGGATAAGTTAATTTTGTTTTGAAGAGCATAGTATAAAATTTAAATGGAAAACAAAGATTAGAACAATTAAATGAAACAATCATTAACAGATATGGAGTGATAAATATTTTGAGTAAACCAGTATAAATCGAATCCATAAGATACACATTTTAATATTTTGAAATCTATAAAATTTCAAAAATCATGTGTTTTATTATATTCTGCCCATTTTTAATTTTTAATCATTTTTGTTCCGTTTTTTCTTTTTCTTTTTGGCTATTAATAATAGTAATTAATGTTATATTATTTTTTTATCAAATTAAAAGTATTCTCTTAAATAATTTGCAGTAAGCTATTGTAATATAATTCTTCACCGACCAGTGACGGATCTTATCCTTATATCAATCCGTATTAACATAAAGTTTTTGCAAAGATGAATTTAAAGTAATCCTATGAACGGTTACTAGAAAACTTTCTTAGGCAAACTATACCCAAACAGATGTTCTTAGCAATGACAATATCAAGTGATCCGCGTATAGAACCAAAATAGGACCGGATATGGAGAGCTGCTCTCCTTCATGCTGTTTCCAAGCGTTCATCGACACTTTACGAGAATGAATTATAGCAAGTGTTCCATACGAAAACTGTAATTGCAGGTGATTCCCAGTGAGGTTTTACTGATACTGCTGAGATAACAAAAGTGGATTAGAAACAGGTGGACGGTGAATGATTCGCAATAACTGGTATTTCCTGTTACCGAAAACCCAGAAAATTAAATCTAAACCCAGAAAATGTTTAAACCCAGAAAATTAAATCATTGTAGACTCAAACTAATGACGTAACAAAAAGAAATGTGACTACAGTAAAGACATGTTCCTACCTGTGTGAGAATTTATGGCTTAACTGACATAGAGACGAACACCACATTTAACAGCATATAGTCTTATCCTTCTGCTAAGAGTACTAAGTAAAATATGTTTAAATAAATATTAATTATAATTATTCCAGGATATAGAATTATTTCGTCGTAGTATGAGGATGGTTTATGTGGCAAAATTAAAGGTTTTGCAATTTCTTTTATCTCCCTGCTCACGAGAAAGAGTGTTTTTGGCAATTTTAACTTTATAACTAAGAATTTAAATGTAAAATAAATCTTTTAGAAAAATTATATTTTTACTAAATTTTGTTTAATTTATCTTTAATATAAAATTTACAAAAATAAAAATAATATATATATATATATATATATATATATGTATTTAATCAATCAGTTTTTTATTAAAAATATTGTTCAGTGATTAATTTGATTATGGCAAGACTAATAAAAGTAAAACATGTATTTTTTACTTTTAAATTAAATAATTATGTGGGGTATTTGTGTTTTAGTTATTTTTGTTATAACAAGACAAAACTTTTGGAGCTTTTTTAACTCCATAAACATATTTAATTGTATAATTAAGATCAATAATTAAAGATCAATAAAACAAAATAATATATGATATTTTTTTTTTTTTTTATAACTATTTGAAATTCATTTATTTTCGTCTGTACAAATTTATATAAAAATTGTTCTTACGTTTACTTTTATTGTGCTATGAGTTACGTAGTGGCTGATCTCATGATAATACAAAATCTTCCTTCCGATTAAAATACAAGAAGTTTGTTGTGGCAACAGTCGTTATTTAAATTTTAAATGAAGTTAAGAAAAAATTGTTTGAATTGTTATAGTAGCTGAATGAGAAAAACAGAAATTATTCTAAAAAAGGAAGTGTTACATAAAAAAATGATTTTCATTTTGTTTGCTTGAATTGATTGATTTAGAGAAATGTTAATAAAGAACTTTATTCCGTACGTTATCAGATTTTCAATTTCCCTTTTTGTATATTTCTTTTATTTGTTTTTACCTCTTCTCCTTACAATGTACACATATTCAATATTCAGTGAACTCTTATACCTTTCGTATTTTATAAATAAATACTTTTTTCCTTTTTTCTATTTATTGAACCGCTGTCAAATTCACAAGTCTATAAACGCAATAGAAAATGAAGTAGTCATTTCATAAATTTAAATCAATAACATATAATCATAGTAATATACACGTATTAATCTGAAATAGTTATTTTTCATTTTGAAAAAAAAAAATTTTCATTTAGAAAACTTAAATTCTTTTTGGAATAATTTAAAACTGGAACCAATTTAAATAGTTAACAATACATTTTTGTATAATATACTTAATAGATAAATAAATGCATGTTAAATATATATATACCGTATTACTTCGAATTTAAGACGCATTACACTTACTAGGTTTTAGGAAAGAAAGTTTTAGAAGAAATAAAAATACTTAA